>PVKV010040489.1:0-12191 GCA_004027835.1 Alouatta palliata
GTCTATGAGTGAGAATATGCGGTGTTTGGTTTTCTGTTCCTGTGTCAGTTTGCTGAGAATGATGGCTTCCAGGTTCATCCATGTCCCTTTTCTAAAGTCCAAGACTATGAACAAAAAAGCATTATCAGTCAATGTCCAGAGTGAAGACAATCTTATAAACTGACAAAGTGACACTCCTGCTATGAACTGATATCTGCACCATAAGGGGTAAATATTCTAGAACTACACTGAAATGATTTTCACCTACATTACTTTGGGATCCACAAAAGTCTGAAAGTAAAGGCAGAAGTTGTTGTCTCTGTTGCCACTGCTGAAATGAAACAATCGTCTAGTATAACACAGAGATGTTATCAGTTTTATTGAGAGAACTCACATACTCAAAAATCACCTATTTAAAGTGTATGAATCAGTGGGGGTTTTTTTAATATATATACAGAGTTGGGGCATCATAACCACAATCTAAATTTAGAACATTATTTTTATTTTAAGATTACTCCATTTTGTATCTTCAATCAGTAATTCTTTTCCTTATTATGGCTAAATAATTTTTTCATCATATAGATATATCATTTTGGTTATTAACTTATAAAATGATAGGCAATTTGGCTGGTTTCACTTTATGGCCACTATGAGTAATACTATAAACATTTTTATACACTTTTTTGTATACATATTTTTTCTTTTCTCTTGAGAATGTACCTAGGAGTAGAACTGCCAGATCATAGGTTAAGTCTATGTTTAACAGTTTCAAGAACTGACAAGCTGTTTTCCATTTTCCATTTCTAACAGCAATGAAGAGGGTTCCAGTTTCTCCATATGGCTGCTAACATTTGTTATTTTTTATTTATTTATTTATTTTTGCCTGATTATAACCTCCTGGTGGATATAAAGTGGTATCTTAAGGTTCTGATTTGCATTTTTCTTATGATTAATGATGTTGATCACTTTATCATGTGCTTATAAGCCATTTGCTTTCTTAGTGAAAAAATAGCTATTTATATTATTTACCCAGCTTTGACTGGATTGTCTATTCATCATTGAGTTATAATTACTGATATATTCTGCATACAAGTCTATTATCAGATATACGTTTGCAAATATATTCTCCCACTCTGTGGGTCTTCCTTTCACTTTCTTGATTATATACTTGTAGTCCAAAATGTTTAATTGGAGGTTGGATATTTAAATATTTTTCCTCTGTTACTTGTGCTTTTGGTGTCATATCTTGAAAAACCATTGCTTAATCCAAGATCATAAAAAACCATTGCTTAACCCAAGATCATAAAAAACTCCTATGATTTTATTGGAAAGTTTTATAGGTTTAGCTCTTATATTTAAGACTGATCCACTGACATTAGTTTTTTCTATGGTATGAGGTAGAGAGTCAACTTTTTTCTTTTGCATATGGATATTCAGTTGTCTAGTATTGTTTCTTAGAAAGGCAATTCTTTCTCCATTGAATTGTTTTGAAATCAGGGAGTGTAGCTTCTCCTTTTCAAGATGTTTTGGTTACTCTGGGCATCTTGCATACCATACAAATTTAAGATCAACTTGGCAATATCTGCAAAAAAAATGCAGCCAATATTTTGATAGAGATAACACTGAATGTGTAGATCAATTTGGGGAGTATTACCATGTTGATAACATTAAGTCTACCAACTCATGAACAAGGGATATCTTTTTATTTATTCATGTATTTTAAATTTATTCTAACAATGTTTTGTAGTTTTTAGCATGTAAGTCCTGCCATTACACTGTTAAATTTTTTCCCAAGTATTTTACTATTTTTGATGCTATTATAAATGGAATTGGTTAATTTTTTCATACTTTTTGTCAATAGTATATGAAAATAAAATTAATTTTATCAATTAATTTTATTGATCTTCTATTCTGCAACTTTATTGAACTTGTTAATTAGTTTAAACAGTTTCTTAGTGGGTTCCTGAGGATATTCTATATACAAGATTATGTCATGTGGAAACAGAAGTAGTTTTACTTCTTCTTTTCCAATCTAGATGCTTTTTATTTCCTTTGTTGCCAAATATTCTAACTAGAACCTACAGTACAATATTGAATAGAAGTGATGAGCGCAAGTGTTTTTGTCTCATTCCTTATCCTAGTGGGGAAGATCTTCAGGCTTTCAACATTAGGCATGATGTTAACTGTAGGTTTTCCTAGACGTCCTTTATCAGATGCCTTCTATACCTAGTTTATTGAGTGTTTTTAATCAAGAAAGAACACCATCAAATGTTCTTTTTTATATATTGAGATGATCATGTACAGTTCATCTTTTATTCTGTTCATGTAGTGATTTTCTTATGTTAAACCAACCTTGCATTCCTGGGCTAAATCCTACTTGATCATAGTAAAAAATTCTTTTAAATTGCCACTTAGGTTCTTTTGCACCCCAACTGAAATTACAGCCACAAGCAGAGTGACACTGTCAGAGGACTGCTACTTTTTTCAGTAATGCCTTGGAGGCAGGGCATTTTTACCAAGCTGAGGTTTCAGTAAGATCAAAGAGCTATAATATTCAGAAACAGAGATTTTCTATAAAGTTGCATATTTTGGACAAAATATCTACTGTGCTTTGGAGCAAGAACATTTAATGAAGCTCCAAAAATTGTCAGTCCTCCTTGGTTACAGGACTACCAGTAACTGTCATGCCACTGAGCTGGGAAAGAAGGGATAAGAATAGTGTCAAGTTGAAACATCAAAGGCCCTGCTGGGTTTTTTTAATTCAACATTCAGTATATTGTTTTTCTCTTCAGTTTGTTCTGCGCCTTTGGTTAACTTCTAGAGTTCTGAAATGGTTGGCTTTAGTTTTGCCAATATTTTCTTTGTCTTTAAGGGAGAGCAAGTTCAACAAGGCCAACACTCCATCAGTTCAGAAGATGATCTCTACCCATATACTGTTGCCTGACTTCAGAGGATGGTGTATGTACAACAGGACACGATAGTTGTTTTGTTTCCTTGTAGTGGCTTTGCATAATTTGCTATAGAAATTCAAAGTAGATGTAGACAGGGCCATTTTTTATTAATTCACTCAACAAATATTTATAGAGTATCTACTAAATACCAATGAATAAGACCCTATTTCCTACCTTAACAAGGGTAAAGTCTGCAAAGAGGAGAGGAACTAGCTTTTGTTGAGCGTATGCAATTTGCCACACTATGTGAGACGTATTACTATCTTAGCAGGGAAAGAGAAGATTGATCAAATCCTCATCTAAAAGTCAAACTTTAGGCTGAGTCATGAAGAATGAGTAGGAAATTAGCAGCTAGACCTAGTGCAGAGAATATTCCTAAGTGGAGAGAACATGGACTTCAGAGAATGAAAGATAGTATTTCAGTAGGGATTATTGTTGAAGGTCTGATAATTCCTGCCTATTTAGCGTAACTCAACCCAACACAATTTGCAGTACACTTTTTTTAAAAAACTAAATAACAAATCTATACTTGACCAAGATTTTAACACTGATAAAAAAAAAACAGATAACCAAAGATAAAACAAAAATAACTTTGAATTATTACATAAACCTAAGAGTTTTATTACAATTAGAAGATGGTTGGTTCTATTAGTTGTGCTGTACTGTCACAGTCAACTTCAGGGTCTATAGGTGTAAGTTTCTGTTTATTTCTGCAAAGTCAAAAGCTAAATTAAAGTAGATGAAACTCCTTACAAAATTATTAAAACCAATTTTGTCTGAAAAATAATGTGGGAGGAAGAAAAATAAGAAAATCAGCTTTGTTTTGACCTGCCCTCACACACAGTCAGAGCTGCTCTGATTAATGAAGCCATTACCCGATTGGAAGAGCAGACGAAAGAAGCTCTTGACCTCATAGAGCTGGAGCAAGTTCATGTGGGAGTTGAAAAGAAGACTTAAAAATAATATCAGATATATCTTTGCCGTCAGCTCTCGTGGCATGGTGTACGCTCCAGAAAGAAAAATGGATCCTGCAAAGTGGAACTTGGACCAAAGCTGCCTTTGGTAAAAACAAATTAGAAGATATCTTGCAGAAGACTTGAAATTCATTTTGCAATATTTTAAGGTGCTACCAGTGCTACCACCCTCACCTCAAATGTGTGAAACCAATTCCAAAGAGAAAGGGTTTCGAGGCATGCCCTTGGCTGGTACTAAATAATGCTATATTGTAGTTATACATAGGACAAATAATAACTTAGCTGGGGGGGAGTCCAAAGACTAACTACCCCGTTGCCAGTTGAAGTGTTTCTGTGATAAGTAACAAAAGCTATAACAATATGGGTCTTAAAAAAAATAAGGGCATTTACTATGTCACTTAACAAGAATCTGGAAAGAGGTTGATCCAGAGTTGACTAATTTGGGGTGAATAAAATGATCAAGAGCCTGAAGGACTGAA
Source organism: Alouatta palliata (assembly GCA_004027835.1). Taxonomy (NCBI): domain Eukaryota; kingdom Metazoa; phylum Chordata; class Mammalia; order Primates; family Atelidae; genus Alouatta; species Alouatta palliata. The sequence continues at coordinate 4,384 of PVKV010040489.1, forward strand.
AGACTCTCTTTCTCTGTTTGTATTTTGTCATAATCAAGGGCCTGAAGTAGTTCTTCCTCTTTCTCTCTCTCTCTCTCTCTCTCTCTCTTTGTACTTTGTCATTCTCAGAGTGTTGCTTTTATTAGACAACTTGTTTCATCATGATCACAAGATAATTGCCATTGCTCTAGAAATCAACCCAATGAACCACCAGATCCAAAGTCTGGTAGGTCGGCTACTTCACAAGTCTCTATCAGGATGAGAAGTCCAGAGCCACTCTATGTGACCACACAGGCTGTATACCTCACAACTCCAGAGGAATAGTCACACAATCCACAATGAATATGGCAACCTACAGAGATGACCAAACACAGAAGTCCTAAGATATCCTTTTCTAGAATCCACCAGAATAAATCTCCCAGGATTGGAGACTGGGTCCTGTGTTTATGCGTTGGTTGCTGATGAGCATGGGGAAGCAAGCTTCTTGCATGTTCAGACTCTCTTGTGGAAGGCAGGCTCAGCCAAGTACACTCTCCCAGGAAATAAGGGAGAAAGAAAATGCTGCTGGTCATGTGGTCTATGCATCTGCCTTTCACCTGCCTGTGATTTAGTCATAATATGACCACTTGCTGAGCATGGGAAATACCCATGCTTCCAGTTATTCCCATTGAAATATAATCTTTCATTCTTTTGCTTTAGTTTCATTATTAGTGAATTCAAATTCAAAGTGCTGAACACTTAATCAGAATGAAAATATATATAAGCAGTTTAGTAATACATAGCACAAGCCACAAAAATATACATGGCTTTTGACCAGTAATACTACCTCAGAAAAATCAATCCAAGAAATACTTTAATATATGTGATGAAATTACATATATATACGTACCCACACACATACACGTGTGTGTGTGTGTGTGTGTGTGTACACATGCATGTGTGTGTATTAGTCCATTCTTATGCTGCTATGAAAACAATACCCAAGACTGGGTAATTTATAAAGCAAAGAGGGTTAACTGACTCACATTTCTGCATAGCTGGGGAGACCACAGAAAACTTACAATCATGGTGAAAGGGTAAGTAAACACGTCCTTCTTCACAAGGCAGCAGGAGAGAGAAGTACTGAGCAAAGGGAGAAAAGCCCCTTAAAAAGCCATCTAATCTCATGAGAATTCACTCACTATCATGAGAATGGTATGAGGGTAACCACCCCCTTGATTCAATTACCTCCCCTCCCACAACATGTGGGGATTATGGGAACTACCATTCAAGATGAGATGTGGGTGGGGACACAACCAAAATATATAAATGTGTAAGAAAATGTTAATAATAAAGTGTTGAACACTAAATTAAGCACCTTTGAGGATATTTGAATCTTATATAGAAGTAATTTTATTATTTTGCTATTATCAAATAACTCAATACACTCTTTTTTTTTTTGAGACAAAGCCTTGCTCTGTTGCCAGGCACCAGGCTGGAGTGCAATGGCATGATCTCAGCTCACTGCAGCCTCCACCTCCCGGGTTCAAGCAATTCTCCTGCCTCAGCCTCCCGAGTAGCTGGGACTACAGGCATGTGCCACCAAGCCCAGCTAATTTTTGTATTTTTAGTAGAGATGGGGTTTCACCATGTTGGCCAGGATGGTCTCGATCTCTTGACCTTGTGATCTGCCCGCCGTGGCCTCCCAAAGCACTGGGATTACAGGCATGAGCCACTGCACCCGGCCAACTCAATACACTCTTTAGAATTAACAGATAATATATATTTGTTGAATGGCAACAAGCTAGAAAATAGAAATGAACAAATATAGACCCTACCGTGAAGAGACTGGTGACTTATTAGGCAGGCACAACTTTCATAATGTGACCTCAATTTAGAACAAATTATCAAAGTCTAGTCTAAAAAACTGAAGGATTTGTTTTAGAGAGACAGAGATTAAAGCCAAATATTGAGAATGAAAAAGAAACTCAGTCAAAGGCTTGGAGATAGGAACTAATGTCAAAGTTCAACAACATCCTATAATGCTGTACAGTTTACCAAATGCACCTCCCTAGTAAAGGAGACCTTGCAATCTCCATTCTATAAGAAACAGCAGTTTAAAGGATTTAAGCAACTTACCTACTTTCTATACAACCAGTAAATAGGTAAAAATTAGACTCAAACGTGTATCTAAAGGAAGGAGCTCAAGACCAGAAACCAGGAAACAAGGTGACATACATAAACTCCAGCACAAACAATATTTCTTTCTATTAGCCACATATTTTATTTCCTTGATGTAACTATCAGTCCTTTAAGGGGAAAAAAAATCCTTCACTTAACTCTATAACTTTTGACAACTAAACACCTAAAAACATAATTAACAATAAAAGGCCACAATAGGTGCCAGAAGATTGGAACACCTAGGTGTTCAAGATCTACTTCTTCCTAATCTTACTTATTCATAATGCTGTCATTGACAGGAGTTTAGGATTATTATTTTCCTTTCAAAGAACAGAACCCTGATATACGTACTCACTTGTCCTACCTCATATCATTTAGCAGTTGGAAAAACTAACCCACTGCATTCCAATTCAGGACCATTTTTTCATAATACAAGATTTTGCCATATTAATAAGTAGTCCTCAGGGCTATCTTCTCTTGATCTAGAAGTCATTTTTTACAAGAGAAAAAGTTTGGGACTTCTGAGTAACAGCCCTTGCTCCAAGCAGACCTAACGAACCAGTTCCTTGGAAGCATCTGTTATTTGTCATTTACATAGTGAAATACTATATCCTGGCTTGAAATAGAACACATATTGGATTTTAAAAAAATGAAAGACAATTACTACATCTTTTGCAAATACCAATCATAATATTTAATTATTTGGGGCTAAATAAATTCTGTTATACTGTTAAACCTGAGGGTATCTGTAGCTGGATGGAAGTTGGAGATAGAATTACATAGCAATTGATCACTTTAATTTTTACAAATTGGTTTTCAGTTTTTCTCACATAATAATCCCAATGCTTGCTGATTGTTTTCTTTAAAGTATGTCTGAAAATAACATATTTTCTTCTATAATTTCAAGTCGTTTTATTTGTTATAACCGTACTTCTGTTTGATATAAGATTAGAGGCTCTGTTTTTGCTAACATGGCATTAAACTACCTTTAGATTGCCACTGTTACATCAAAAATACTCCTAAATGTCAATTCATAAAAAATTTGACAATTCACTCCATTATTCAGATTTTTCACAACATGATCAACAGTGGTCTCTGTGAGAGAATACACCTTTCTCTCATAGAAAAAAATAAAAAACTAGTTTAATAATCTCAGACACTCATTTTTTACAGAAAATATTTTCATTCCTGCTGCTATGTAATTTCAGCCACAGCCACTCCCAAGTATTTAAACTCAAAGGACATGCTGAAATGAACTGTGTATTAATTAAAGTACATCATAAACCCTATGTGCTCCTCCCCTAGATTACTAATTTGGTCCTACTTCCAAGGACAGATAAACGGTAATTGGTAGCTTTTCCAGGACTTAATGAGCACGTAAACTTAGACAACCATGACAATCATTCCCACTTGGTAAAATATCATTTTTATGACTTCCATTTAAGTCTGCCCAACCCTCAGCATGGTTTGCAGATTTACTGAACAGAGGATGATAACAATTATGCTGAGTTACAGCATATCAAATATTAAGCCACAAATCCATGCTTTATTCTTAGGAGACATTAAAACTATGGCTCTATGTATAGATTTTCTGGCATGGACAACATGGCATAGGATACCCAATTCATCTAAAAGAGCATGAATTACAATTCAGGGTTTGTTTTTTGTTTTGTTTGTGTTGCTTGTTCTAAGCAAGAGAGAGATGTAAATGAGATGAGCTGCTGACCATTGTGTTAGAATATTAGTGGGTATCTGCAATCCACAGGCAGTACAAAGTAGTACACTTTTCAGTAACAGGAAATCAGAGGAGAAAATTGGAGCAAATGAGCCCATCACGCATGTTAGTTTGTTTCATCTTTCAGGGAAGAACTTTTAGAATTACTTTGCTGCTAAATTTATGCTCTAAAACTGGCATTCCCATTTCTCTTTCCACCTACCTCTGTTCTAAACAAGTAATCTATCATTTTAAACATAATGCTGCATTGAAAAACATTAAGGAAGTCCCCAATATCTTAAAATAACTCTAACTGTGGCAATTGTCTGATTTTGAAAGGCCTTACTGTACATTATTCTGTGTCACTTAATAGTTACATTGCTATGTCAGTAACAAGGCTTTTCAGAGATGTCATGGCTTTTTCAAAAATCTCCTCATTTCTCTGAGCCACCTGGACAGGATGTACATTTCTCAATGCCTTTTCCTCATGCCCCATTAAGAGACGAACGGCTTCTGTGGATCCCACTCAATTTAGAACTCAACTTTCTCTTTTTTTAATATTATAATTATTTTTTTATTTTTATTTTTTGGCTTGAAACAGAAATGTATTGTCATAGTTCAGGACATCAGAAGTCTGAAATCAAGGTATCCATAGGGTTGGCTCCTACTTCAGGGCTCAGAAGGAGAGTCTACTCTACGCCTCTGGCCTAGATATGGTGGTTGCCAGCAATCCCTGGTATATTTTGGCTTGGGGAAGCATGACTCCAATCTACCTCCATTATCCCTACAGAATTCTTCTGTGGGTCTCAATCTTTAAGGAACTCACCTTTCAATAGCAATCCAAGATTTATTTGGTTTCTACCTGAATACAAGTTTCAGAACTTACTGATGATATACTCATATGTAAAAGACCAAGTAGTAAAAAAAAAGTTCTTGAAATTTGACCAAGAATGACCACAGATCCTACTTTTAAACAAGGCTGGTCCCATGTATCCTCAGATCTGAAATCTTCAGTGTCTTAATAAATGAATGTTTCATATACATCTACCAATTGAGTCCTATTAATAGACATATAAAAATTAAAGCCAGACATCTCAAAGTTAAGTTTGTTTTCCTTTTGACTACTGATCTTCCTTTCTATACTGATAATCAGAGCAATATTTTCAATCAAGAGATAATTTAAAATGCCAAGAAAAACAAAAAGCTGTACAAGAAATTAATGGTCTATATATGAAGTAAACTAAACTGTGGTATGATTTTTTAGCAGGTGTTGTAGTATTTTTTTAAAAAGAGACATACAGAATCCCTTTGTCCTTGATACTAGCAACCCTCTTGAGTAGCATGGGTTAGTGTTAATAGATTACATTTTCTTAAAAGCCCAAACATACTACTTGGTACAACCCTTATTTAATTATAACATTGTAAATCCTGCTTCTTGAATTTTTGTGTTTAGAATCAATCTGTGGGATAAAGCATAGCAGACTTAATAATAATCACATTTGAAAAAACTACACACATACACACCTACACCTCTAATGCCATACATGAAAATAAACTCCAAGAAAGAATAGAGTTGAGTATTTAAGATTTAAAGGATATTATTTATAAAATTAAAAACAAGTTGTAGAATGATACCAACCATGGTTAGGACTTCCCTACATCAAGAAAACTGATAAATGACTAGAAAACATGGGCAAAGTTTATGAAAGGACAATATACCGAAGAAATAAAAAAGAGAAAGATTCTCAAACTCATTGGGTAATCATAGAAAGGCAAATTAAGACAACAATAATACATCATTTCTATCCTATCAGATTGACAAAAATTACAGTGACTAATGAAATCTCATTCACTATTGGTAGGCATGCAAATTAGTAATTTCTTCTCAAAACAATATGGCATTACCTACCACAATTTAAAATGTTCATGTCCTTGACCCTTTATTTCTACATGTAGTAATCTGTTCCTTAGTATTACTCAACCCAGTAACAAACATGCATATAAAAACATTGTCATTGAACATTTTGTTAACAGTAAAAATTAAAAACAACTATCTTTTAACAGCCGAGTGGCTATATTATGGTGCATTTATGTACATGCATTAACTGGAAGAAATATTTCTGATATATTGCCTGAACAGAAACAAGTATCAGTGCAATGTATATGGCTGTATGTTTTTATTTACAAAAAAAAAAAAAAAAATAGTGAACTGGCTGGGAACAGTGGCTCACACCAGTAATCCCAGAATTTTGGGAGGCTGAGGATCACTTGAGGACAGGAGTTCAAGACCAGCCTGGGCACCATGGCAAGACCGTATCACTACAAAGAAATTTTTCTAATTAGACTGACATGGTGGTGCATGCCTGCAGTCCCAGCTACTCAAGGCTGAGACAGGAGAATCACCTGAGCTCAGGAGTTCAGTGTTACAGTGAACTATGATCATGCCATTGCACTCTAGCCTGGGCAACAGGGCAACATCCTAATTCAAAAACAAAAGTGAATAAACATCTATATGTATTTTCTAGCACGGAAATGGTTGCAAGCACTATTAATCAGTAAAAAGTGTAAGTCCATGATGAATATAAGTAAAATGAACCAAGGACATGGGTGAAGGAGAAATTAACTAACCTGAACCAAGGGGCTCTGCCTCTCCATTTCCATTCCTGCACTACTTACCTGGGTTAAGGGTTGCCAACCTGCTGTTTCCTACATTCTAGGTTGACAGTTCAAAATGTAAAGGATCAAATCTTCCAAAAGTGAACTTCCCCTACTTAAATTCATTAAAAGAAATGGTTATTCCTTTGAATTTGTCAGTCTTTTTTATAAAATTTGATTCACTTAGCAATAAAATTCTGAACCAAGGGAAGACTAAAATGAAGCAGAATGTTATCATTTGATGAAAAAATAAAGGTGAGAATCCTGCCTCAATTCAAAAATATCAACTATTACCAATAAGATGATACTAAAACACTAAATTACCAGAAGAAAATACTATAGTAAAAAGTACAGTAGCCAAAATAGTACATTCATCAAATGATTAAAGTAAAAGGGTATAGAATTTTATTTGTTAATTGTTGAGCTTGGATGAGACTTTTTTTTGAATTCTTTGTGCATAATTCATTTGATAAAGAGCAGGCTAATGATATCCTGCTAGAGTAGAGTGGGGCACACATGTAATCAGAATAAAAACTCATCATTGCGATTTTCTAAAGTTTCAAATAGCTCAGTGCATGTCAAGGAATTATAAACAAATGAGAAGACCTTTAATTGACAGTTTCTAAAAAAATGTCCAACTATGTCTTAACTGCAAAATGTCCGGGAATGGATGACTTAACGAATTATATTTTGTAAGTGCATAATTAGTGATGAGTCCTCCATCAGCCACAAAGGCCAGATGACTGAAAACTCAGAAAATGTACAGTTAGTATCTCAGTTAAGATGGCTAACTTGAGCTGGCTGTGTGTGTCTGAGGCTTCGGCGCCGGAGCCGCGGACGGTTTGTTGAACCCGTTGGTGCGCCCGGCCGAGACACGCCGCCGCCGTGTCCCGCTACTTGCGTCCCCCAAACACGTCTCTGTTCGTCAGGAACGTGGCCGACGACACCAGGTCTGAAGATTGACGGCGTGAATTTGGTCGTTATGGTCCTATAGTTGATGTGTATGTTCCACTTGATTTCTACACTCGCCGTCCAAGAGGATTTGCTTATGTTCAATTTGAGGATGTTCGTGATGCTGAAGATGCTTTACATAATTTGGACAGAAAGTGGATTTGTGGACGGCAGATTGAAATACAGTTTGCCCAGGGGGATCGGAAGACACCAAATCAGACGAAAGCCAAGGAGGGGAGGAATGTTTACAGTTCTTCACGCTATGATGATTATGACAGATGTAGACGTTCAAGAAGCCGAAGTTACGAAAGAAGGAGATCAAGAAGTCGGTCTTTTGATTACAACTATA
>PVKV010040490.1:0-12195 GCA_004027835.1 Alouatta palliata
GGGGAGTGGTCGCGTAGGAGGCACCTGGGGGCGGGCCGAGGAGGAGCCGCCGGGGAAGGACGGGGAGGGACCGCGGGGAGGAACCCGGGGGAGGGACCGCGGGGAGGGACCCGGGGGAGGGACCCGGGGGAGGGACCGCGGGGAGGGACCCGGGGGAGGGACCGCGGGGAGGAACCGCGGGGAGGAACCCGGGGGAGGGACCGCGGGGAGGGACCCGGGGGAGGGACCGCGGGGAGGAACCCGGGGGAGGGACCGCGGGGAGGGACCCGGGGGAGGGACCGCGGGGAGGGACCCGGGGGAGGGACCGCGGGGAGGAACCGCGGGGAGGAACCCGGGGGAGGGACCGCGGGGAGGAACCGCGGGGAGGGACCCGGGGGAGGGACCGCGGGGAGGAACCGCGGGGAGGGACCGCGGGGAAGGGACCCACTAGGGTCTGCGATTTCGTGTGAGGCCCACCGCCCACGCCCAGAGCCCAGAGCCTTTAGTCTGTCAAGTGTCTTGTGGAACGGCGTAGATGTCTCAGTTTCAAGTTAAAAGCATAGTTGTTAGTTACTTATTTTGAAAATCAAACTGTTTTCTTCTTAGATTGGAAAACGGTTTCTGTTGAAACCATTTTTTGCTAGCGCGTTTACCCAGTAATGGTATTGAGGCTGAAGCAGCCCAGGAGACTGGGAGCGTGGGTCGACAGGGAGCGGTGATGGCATCCTGGAAAGTTTCTGCGATTAAAATTAATATAAGTAATTTCATTTAATAGCCCTCAAATTAGCAATAACTAAAAAATAAAAGATATAAATTGCATTCTTTTTTATATATATATATTTTTTTTTCTTAAGACGGGGTTTCACCAGGTTGGTCAGGCTTATTTTTTATATTCTATTCCATACGAGGTGACAACCTCAAACACCTATACATTTTCTTTTTGTCTTTTTTCGATACGGAGTCTCACTCTTGTCTAGGCTGGAGTGCAGTGGCATGATCTCTGCTCACTGCAATCTCGACCTCCCGGGTTCAAGTGATTCTCCTGCCTCAGCCTCCCGAGTAGCTGGGATTACAGGCGCTTGCCACCACGCCCTTTAGTAGAGATGGGGTTTCACCATGTTACACAGGCTGGTCTCGAACCCCTGACCTCAGGTGATCCATCCGCCTCAGCATCCCAAAGTGCTGGGATTACAGGCATGAGCCACCATGCCTGGTCGCAAGAACTACTTTCACCTACTGAATATATGTTAAGCCTTTTGCCACAAAAAGAAAATATACATAATTTATCTTAGAACAGTTAAGATATTTACCACTATAAATGACAAATTCAGACTTAGGGAAGGAAAGAGTTTATTCCAAAGGACTATTGCAATAGAGAGTGTTCCAATCACATGATATGAAAATGTCCAAGACCTACAAACTGAAGAACTTTTTTTTCGTATATGGAGGAGTAAACAAGACTAGAAAGCACAAGCATAAGTTATGGGGCTGTGGATGAGTGCTTGGCATGACTATAGTTATTCAGGGAAAGTATGTTATGTTGTGTTATGTTATGTTATGTTGTTACGTTATGTTATTGGAGACAGAGTCTTGCTCTGTCACCTAGGCTGGAGTGCAGCCGTGTGATCTCTGCTCACTGCAAGTTTCATTTATTAGGCTCAGGCAATCCTCCCACATCAATATTCCCAGTAGCTGGGACTACAGGCACATGTCACCAAGCCTGGTTAATATTTGTATTTTTTGTAGAGATGCACTTTGCCATGTTGCTCAGGCTAGTCTCGAACTCCTGAGCTTGAGGGATTCACCCACTTTGGCCTCCCAAAGTGCTGGGAATACAGATGTGAGACACCATGCCTGATCTATTTATTTTTTGAAAGAGCATCTTGCTCTGTTGCCCAGGCTAGAGTGCAGTGTTGAGATCATAGCTCACTGCGGCCTTGAAGTCCAGGGCTCAAGTGATCTTCCCATCTCAGCCTCCCAAGTAGCTGGGACTACAGATTTGCCCCACCACACTCCACTAATCTTTTCACTTTTTCTAGAGGCAGGTTCTCGCTATGATGCCCAGGCAGGTCTTGAACTTCTAGCCTCAACTGATCCCCCTGCCTCAACCTCCCAAAGTGTTGGGATTACAAGTGTGAGCCTAGCTCATCATGGAGTTCAAGACCAGTTTGGGCAACATAGCAAGACTCCTATCTCTATAGAAAATTTTGAAAAATTACCTGGGCATAGTGGCACACAGCTGTAGTCCCAACTACTCAGGAAGACTGCTTGAGCCCAGGAGTTTGAGGCTCCAGTCTGGGTAGCAGAGTGAGAACTTGTTTATCTTAAAAAAAAAAAAAAAAGCCTACTCGTGGGAGGGGCTGTTGTTGTTCAGGAAAATGTTGTTCCGAATTACACTGAGCAAGAATGTTTCAGTGGACTGAGCAAGAATGTTTCAGTGGACCGGGCATGGTGGCTTGTGCCTGCAATCCCTGCACTTTGGGAGGCCAAGGTGGGCGGCTTACATGAGGTCAGCAGTTCCAGATGAGCCTAGCCAACATGGTGAAAACCCATCTCCACTCAAAATACAAAAATTAGCAGGGCATGGTGGTGTACACCTGTAATCCCAACTACTCGGGAGGCTAAGGCAGGAGAATTGCTTGAACCTGGGAGACAGAGGCTACAGTGAACCAAGATTGCACCACTGCACTCTAGCTTGGGTGACAGAGTGAGACTGTCTCAAAATAATAATAAAAAATAAGACCAGGCGCGGTGGTTCACGCCTGTAATCCCAGCACTTTGGGAGGCCAAGGTGGGGGGGATCATGAGGTCAGGAGATCGAGACCATCCTGGCCAACATGGTGAAACCCTGTCTCTACTGAAATACAAAAAATTAGCTGGGTGTGGTGGCTCACACCTATAATACCAAGCTACTCGGGAGGCTGAGGCAGGGGAATCACTTGAACTCGGGAGGCAGAGGTTGCAGTGAGCCAAGATTGCAACACTGCACTCCCGCCTGGGCAACAAGAATGAAACTCTGTTTCAAGGTTAAAAAAAAAAAGAGAGAGAGAAGAAAAAAAAAAATAATCATGCAGTGCAATAGTCACCAAGAGTGATAGAGCTGGCTGGGTGTGGTGGCTTATGCCTATAATCCCAGCACTTTGAGAGACCAAGGCAGGCAGATGACCTGAGGTGAGGAGTTTGAGATGAGCTTGGCCAACATGGTGAAACCTTGTCTCTACTAAAAATACAAAATTAGCTGGCCATGGTGGCAGGGAGCCTATAATCCCAGCCATTAGGGAGGCTGAGGCAGGAGAATTGCTTGAACCAGGGAGGCAGAGGTTGCAGTGAACTACGGTGCCACTGCACTCAATCCTGGACAACAGAATGAGACTCCATCTCAAAAAAAAAAAAAAAAAGATACAGCTTTTAGGGTGTAAAATTTTCTTGGGATTTGCATTACATTCACGTAAGTTTCCTGAGGCAGGGTGTGGGGAGAATAACTCGAGTGCACTCCATAAGTGTATGTTCCCAACACTATTTAAATTCCAAAAAAAAAAAAAAATTGTTCCATCTTTCAGCGTTAAGAGCCTAACGATGTGTTGTTATTGTCTGTTACAAAGTAACCTACTGAGGTGAGATAAAACTCTGTTGGTACAAAGAACATGGTGCATTCATAGTTATGAAAAAATGGAATTTTATTAATTAGCATGAGATCTATAATACATTGTGAATAAAGCAGTAGCAAAACGTAATGCCAACAGTACATGTGAATCCCTAATCAACATGCTATTGTGGTTCATCTTTAAGGTTGAGGTTTCTACCGTGGTTTCAATCTTCCCTATACAACATCGATGGCCATTCCCTGCAGAAGGTGGCCCCCATTTTCCCCTGAATTATTTCCACCATGGAATCAGTCACTAGTAGCCCGTTACTCTCCTCCCACAAATCCCCATGTCTAAGGTCTTGGTCTGCTCTATTTCCAGGTCAGTTTGCGGTTCATCTCTTTCCTGTAACCCAAAGTGCCCTCTGTCGGAGCATCCTGAACGCAATAAGGATGATGATCAACATCATTGTTTTGCATTATTCTCCGCCTGCCCCCATGCTTGGCAATTTAATTTGCAAAAGCAGAGTCCTGATTCTTCAAAGAATTTGAATAGAAATGATCCTCATCTAATGCAGTGAGCCCTTCCATCTTGCTGATTCTTTCCCAGACATCACCATGAAAGGCGGGTAAGAAGGTGTATCAACAGATTTCAAGCTTTAGGTTGAAAGTCACAAATTCTAAAGTGTAAAGCAGTCGCCTGCAAGACACCTAAAATAACTAAATATTTTAAAATCTGAAGATAACGAGTGACTTCCAAACATCCTGCAACCTTTAATATACGTCATGTTGTAAGTTTTAACACATTTGGACTTGCAATTCTTCTACAATGTGTAATATGAAAAGTTTATCATGCACAATTAGACTGAATGATTTCCCATATAAATCCTCAGACGTTTTAGTGTTCATCCCTGGGTAATCACTTCAACATGCACAAAATATACAAAGATGTATATTTTGATGTCTAGTGAGTTGTGAGACCTAAATTAAGCCTCTGCCACATACATTATGTTCATATTTCTCTTTAGATGGACTCTGATGTCAATGAATGCTTGAACTCATGATGAAGGGTTTGTTGTACTTGTAAGGATTCTTTCAGAATGAAATTCTCTGATGATGCTGTGTAGGAATGAACTGTGACTGAAAACCTCACCACATTTATTATATTTCTAACGTTTCTCTCTGGTATAAATTCTTTGATGACTCACAAGATTTAAACTTTGACCAAAGACCTTGCCATATTAATTTCTTTTATAAGGTTTCTCCTTAGTATGGATAATCTGATGTCTCATGAGGTTTGGGCGCACACTAAAAGACTTCCCACAATCATCACATTTGTAAGGTTTCTTTCCAGTATGGATTATCTGATGTCTAGTGAGGTTTGGGCGCACACTAAAGGATTTGCCACACTCGTTACATTTGTAAGGTTTTTCTCCAGTATGGATGAGCTGATGGGTGGTTAGGCTTGAATGTACACTGAAGGCCTTGCCACACTCATTACATTTGTAAGGCTTCTCTCCAGTATGGATGACCTGATGGCTGGTTAAGTTTGAATGCACACTAAAGGCTTTGCCACACTCAGTACACTTGTAAGGTTTCTCTCCAGTATGAACTCTCCGATGACTGGCAAGGTGTGAATTGTAACTGAAAACCTTACCACATTCATTGCATTTGTAAGGTTTCTCGCCAGTATGAGTTCTCCAATGCCTTGCAAGGCTTGAGGTTTGACTGAAGACTTTACCACATTCATTACACTTGTATGGTTTCTCCCCAGTGTGAATTCTCTGATGAGTTGCAAGGCTTGAAGTCTGACTGAAGACCTTGCCACATTCTTTGCATTTGTAAGGTTTCTCTCCACTATGAGTTACCTGATGGTTGGTAAGTGTTGACCTCACACTAAAGGCTTTGCCACACTCATTACACTTGTAAGGTTTCTCTCCAATGTGAATTTTCCGATGTAGTGCAAGGCACGAATTGCGACTAAAGACCTTGTCACATTCACAACACTTGTAAGGTTTCTCTCCAGTATGAACTCTCCGATGTAGCGCAAGGCATGAGTTGCGACTGAAACGTCTGTCACATTCATTACATTTGTAAGGTTTCTCCCCAGTATGAACTCTCCGATGACGTGCAAGGTTTGATTTTTGACTAAAGGCCTTGCCACACAGATCACATGTACATCGTTTCTCTCCAGAATGACTTACCCGATGTATAGTCACATGTGAGTCATGATTAAAGGCTTTGTCGTGCTCATATCTGCAAGGTTTTTCTCTAATGCATGATTTCTGTTCTTGTGTGAGTAATGAAGAACAGATGAAATCAGTCCCATATTTATTAACAATATGGGTTTTGACGGCAGAGGAAATTATTTGGGGTGGTGACACTGAGGAACCATGGTTGACAGACTTCTCAGCGTGGTTACATTCATAAATTTTCCCTTTGGCCTGAAACTGCTGCAGTTCAGGGGGATGGGATAGAAAGCTTAATCCAAGCTGATTTTTAATAGACTTGTTTTCTATACCTCCTCTATCACGGTGGTCTCTTTTACAAGTAAGATTTTCTTTTAGGGTCATAGTCACTTTGTTGTAATTTCCTTCATCGTATCTCCACTGACAGTCGAAGTCGTGTATTTTTTTCTTGATTTCCCCGAAGCAAAACTCCTGCATGTCATGCGTTTCATGCTGTTCCAATGCCACTGTGTGGAATACTTCCCCCATGTTATTTTTCTGTTTTGGTGCTAATTCCTGGATCACACCATTATGAGAGAGATCTATAAGAAATAAAAAACCATAGGTTTCCAATTAATTACAAATAGTATATAAATATTTCCTTTCTTTCTCTTTTATCTTTTTTTTGAGACAGTCTTGCTCTGTCACCAGGCTGGAGTGCAGTGGTGCAATCTCGGCTCACTGCAACTGCCTCCCAGGTTCAAGTGATTCTCCCGCCTCAGCCTCCCGAGTAGCTGGGAATACAGGTGCACACCACCACACCCAGCTAATTTTTGTATTTTTAGTAGAGAAGGGGTTTCACCATGTTGGGCAGGATGGTCTTGATATCTTGACCTCGTGATCTGCCTGCCTCAGCCTCCCAAAGTGCTGGGATTACAGGCGTGAGCCACTATACCTGGCATATATAAATATTTCATACTGAATAACGGTATTACACAAAAACATTTATCAACAACAGAGTTATAAAACTTCTCAATCACGATCTTTAATTTTTAGGAACACAAAGGAATCACATTCTTTAGTAAAAGAAGGGTGATTTCATGTAATTCAAATCAATTCTAGAAAAGGACAGTTTCAAACACCCTATAACCAAAACACATTGTACAAACCTAAGTTTCTCTTGAAATGAGTATTTTTTTTTTTTACCTTGACAACAAAGTACACAGCGACTAGCAGAAAACACATGGCTCCCTCATTATTGAAAAGAAATAAATATTACCTTTTACCTAGCTATAGCATATTTACTGTGCCCATATAAATGAAAAAAGTACTACACAATATATAATACTAAATAAGCCACAACAAACTTAGGCAATGCATAACGTACATAAATGGTAATTCTGAATTGCAAAACAGTAACAGCACTGAGAAAATGAGAAAAAAATAATAAAATACTGTTAAAAATAGCTAATTTTTCTGAATACCTGTTATGAAACTATCTGTACCCATCCAGACCAGGCGTTTTTGACATTAAGGAGTGATGCATGTCAGTTACACTGCATGAAATATACTAAAAACCCATCACATGTAAATCATAGCAATCGATTAATAAAACATTGTAGCAACCTATGATAAAACCAGCAAACAAAAAAAACTAGTAACTACACGTGTACAAAGTTACAGCCTGTAAATGATTCTCTCCTAAGAAAAAAGCAAGAACTATTTCAGAACCAGCATACAGCCTGTGAACTGGAATATATGGGTTTTTTGTTTGGTTGGTTGGCTTGTTTCTTTTGAGATGGAGTTTCGCTCTTGTTGCCCGGCCTGGAGTGCAATGGCGTGATCTTGGCTCACCGCAACCTCTGCCTCCTGGGTTCAAGCAATTGTCTTACTTCAGCCTCCCAAGTAGCTGGGGATTATACAAGCACGTACCATCATGCCTGGCTAATTTTTTGCATTTTAGTAGAGATGGGGTTTTACCATGTTGGTCAGACTGGTCTCAAATTCCTGACCTGAGGTGATCAGCCCACCTCAGCCTACCGGAGTGCTGAGATTACAGGTGTAAGCCACCACACCTGGCCAAAAGTCAGTTTTCAGAGGAAAAAATCACGCCAACTTAAGAGAAAAAAAAAAATCAGGAAGAGCCAAGGGTTTTCTACAAGCATATAGTAGTAAGATCAATGGAAGAGAGAAAAAATACAACGTACGAGGCCAGATTCTGAAAGATCTTGAGATGGGATGGTCTGCTCTGCCTACAGACAGATCCTAAGCTAAGAGCCTGAAAGACTAAGATATACTCCCTGTGCAGGACAGGGGATCACCGTGAAGACCTATCAACTGTTCTTACAGTTCTGCTGAGTGACAGTCTCAGAAGATCCAACCCCCTCCCCTGGTCCACACACCCACGAACTGTGGCAAAAGCAGAACAGAATGGCTGAGGGACCTCAACAGGCAGAAAGGGCTTGACATAGCTCCTTGCAGCTCCCGGGGCCCCAGATGCAAAGAGGAGCAGATGTTTCCTATCTCCTGCGCAGGTCTTCCCAGCACCAGAAATGGGGTGGAGCATGGATAGCTCTAGGCATCAGGACCGTGGAGGCCTCAGCTCTGATCTATATGGAAAGTGAACTGAGCATCAGACAGCATCAAGAACAGGTGAGACCAAGGGAGAAGCAGACCCCTGTGATGCGGCTCTTCCTGGACCCCTCAGAGTGAAGGAGGCAGAGAGTTCACAGAAGCCAGATGGCACTGTTGTCCATCACGATGAGCACTTCCACTTGTCTCTGTTTGAGCTGAGGCCCCACTGCAGGGCAAAAGCATCAACTATTAGACATCTCAAGAGCAGAAGGATAAGGAGAAGGGGTGGGGGCGGAGTTTAAAATTTCCTCTAAGGCCGGGCGCGGTGGCTCACGCCTGTAATCCCAGCACTTTGGGAGGCCGAGGCGGGTGGATCACGAGGTCAGGAGATCGAGACCATCCTGGTCAACATGGTGAAACCCCGTCTCTACTAAAAATACAAAAATTAGCTGGGCATGGTGGCAGGTGCCTGTAGTCCCAGCTACTCGGGAGGCTGAGGCAGGAGAATTGCTGGAACCCAGGAGGCGGAGGTGCGCGGTGAGCCGAGATCGCGCCATTGCACTCCAGCCTGGGTAACAAGAGCGAAACTCCGTCTCAAAAAAAAAAAAAAAACTTCCTCTAAGAGCTCACAGGACATAAACATTTGTTTTCCCACAGAACGTTCCCACTTGCTGAGAGTTTCCAGACACTATTTAATGGTGTGGTTTGCTCTCTCCCCATCTGAGGTCTTACCTATTTTTCACACCTTTGATCCATTCCCACCCTTTTGGTTTTCTTGCTATTTGCATTGGCTTTCTTCAGACCAGCGCTCTTTCCTGTGCTCCAACATGAGAAAATACTCTGGCCAGGAAGAGAGTTTCCTGCTTAGAAAATGAATGGAACATGATGTACTGTGGCTTTTCAAGAATCTCAACCCTTAGCTGGTCACGGTGACTCACGCTTGTAATTCCAGCACTTTGGGAGGCTCAGGTGGGCGGATCATGAGGTCAAGAGATCAAGACCATCCTGGCCAATATGGTGAAACTCCGTCTCTCCTAAAAATACAAAAAATTAGGCTGTAGTCCCAGCTACTCGGGAGGCTGGGGCAGGAGGATCACTTGAACCCCAGGAGGCAGAAATTGCAGTGAGCCAAGATCACACCATTGCACTCCAGTCTGGCAACAGAGCAAGACTCCATCTCTAAAAAACAGAATCTTAGCCCTTCGCGTGGATAAGAAGAGAGGATATCACAGGTGGATCTAGGAAAATATTTCACAAATTCTTTCACTGAATGCCTACTCTGAATGCTTCGGGAACACTGTCACATGCAGATATTTAGCTCTCTTCCAAGAACTACTGAATCAAAGCACGGGGGGTGGGGGAAACAAGAAGTGATATTTCAAAAGTCTACCATAAGTTTTCATGGATACTTCAGCTCTGGAACCACCACTGTTGTATCATGAAGGAGTCAGAACATCTAAGGAAAGGGGATGGTTAGACTCCAGAGCCCACATTATGGAGCTTTTCATTTCAGAGTTAACAAGGCTTTAAACTCAGTCAAGCAATGCAGGGGCTCCCAAGAGGCACACAAGGGAAAATGGAAAGATACAAGGGCAGATTTTGACTTCTGAAGGGACATTATCCTCACCCAGGGAGACCAGGTTCCTGTAGTTCTCCCACATCACGTCCCTGTATAAAGTCCTCTGTGTAGAGTTCAGGCATTTCCACTCCTCTTGAGAGAATTCGATTGCCACGTCCCTGAATGTCAAGTGTCCCTAAAATAATAAACACATTTCACCAAAGGGTTATGCAGGGAGTTACCATCTTCACACAAAATAAGAATAAAAGAGAACTGTAAGTATAGATTTAATTGAAGTGTGTGTTCTGATAAATCCACACTAAGGTATTTTTGAGCACATATTTCTCCCTAATTGTGTTTTTTTCACCTTTTTTTCTTTTCTTTTCTTTTTTTTTTTTTTTGCTTGAGACAAGGTCTCACTCTGCTGCCCAGGCTGAAGTGCAGAGGTGTGATCATGGCTCACTGCAGACTCAGTTTCCCAGGTTCAAGTGACCTTCCCACCTTACCTTCCCAAGTAACTGGACTCTAAGTGTGTGTGTACAAAGTACATTTGAAAACTTCAACAATTAACTAGGGATCAAGAAGAAGAAAGAATTTCAGAACTTGAAGACAGGTCTTTTGAAATAAACTAGTCAGACAAAAATAAAGAAAAAATAAAAAAGAATGAACACAGCCTATGTAATAGGCACCATAAGGTGTAGCAAGCGGGCACCATAAGGTGACCAAATATTTGAATTTTTGGTGTCCCAGAAGGTGAAGAGGAAATGAAAAGGATGGAAACCTATTAAACAAAATAATAATCGAAACTTCTTAAGTGAAGTAAAAGGTTTAGATATCTAGATGCAGGAAGTTCATAGATTCTGAAAGAGATACAATCCAAAAAACTCTTTCCCTTGGCACATTACAGTTAAAATGTCAGAAGTCAAAGAAAAAGAAAGATAAAATTTTAAAAACAGCAAGAGAGAAGCATCTAGCCACTTAAAAAGGATGCTCCATAAAACATGAAGCTTCTCAATAAGGCAAACAGAGAATGGTATTATATATTCAGTGTGCTAAAAGAAGAAAAAAAACCCTGCCAGCCAAGGATACTATACTCAGCAGAATTATCCCTCGTAAGTAAAGGAGAAATAGTCTTTCTCAGAGAAGCAAAGGCTGAGGGAATTATTTACCACTAGACTGGCCCTACAAGAAATGCTTAACGGATCCCTACATCTAGAAGCAAAAGGACACTATTGACCATCATGAAAACACACAAGACTATAAAACCCACTGTCAGAGCAAACAAGCCAGTAAGGAAAGGGTCAAATGTAAATGTTACCACTACAGAAATCCACCAAACCACAATGATAAACAATGGAGAAAGAAAGGAGCAAAGGACATACAAAACAACCAGAAATCAATTAATAAAGTGACAGTAATAAGCCCTCATATATCAATAATGACCTTAATGTAAATGGATTAAACTTTCCACATAAAAGACATAGACTGGCTGAATTGATACAAGCACATGACTCAACTATATACTACCTTTAAGAAACTCACCTCATGGCCGGGCGTGGTGGCTCATGCCTGTAATCCAAGCACTTTGGAGGCCAAGGTGGGCGGATCACCTGAGGTTGGGAGTTCAAGACCAGCCTGACCAACATGGTGAAACCCCGTCTTTAAAAAAAAAAAAGAAACTCACCTCAACTGTAAAGACACAAACAGACTCAAAGTGAAAATATGAAAAAAGGTATTATATGCAAACGGAAACCCAAAGCAAGCAGGAGTACCTCTACTTCAATCTGACAAAACGAACTTTAAGTTAAAACAGCAGGCTGGGTGCAGTGGCTCATGCCTGTAATCCCAGTACTTTGGGAGGCTGAGGCGGGCGGATCACCTGAGGTCAGGAGTTCGAGACCAGCCTGACCAACATGGAGAAACCCCATCTCTACTAAAAATATAAGAAGTTAGCTGGGTGTGGTGGCACATGCCTGTAATCCCAGCTACTCGGGAGGCTAAGACAGAAGAATCGCTTGAACCTGGGAGGCGGATGTTGTGGTGAGCTGAGATGGCGCCATTGCACTCCAGCCTGGCAACAAGAGTGAAACTCCATCTCAAAACAAAACAAAACAGTAAAAGAGATGAAAAAGGTCGGCCGGGCGCGGTGGCTCACGCCTGTAATCCCAGCACTTTGGGAGGCCGAGGCGGGTGGATCACGAGGTCAAGAGATCGAGACCATCCTGGTCAACATGGTGAAACCCCGTCTCTACTAAAAATATAAAAATTAGCTGGGCATGGTGGCACGTGCCTGTAGTCCCAGCTACTCGGGAGGCTGAGGCAGGAGAATTGCT
>PVKV010040491.1:0-12193 GCA_004027835.1 Alouatta palliata
AGTAGAGACAGGGTTTCACCATGTTGACCAGGATGGTCTCGATCTCTTGACCTCGTGATCCACCTGCCTTGGCCTCCCAAAGTGCTGGGATTACAGGCGTGAGCCACTGCGCCCGGCCCTAATTTTTGTATTTTTAGTAGAGACAGGGTTTTGCCATGTTGGCTAAGCTGGTCTCAAACTCCTGACCTCAAGTGATTTGCCCTCCTCAGCCTCCCAAAGTGCTGGAATTACAGGCGTGAGCCACCACTCCTGGCCTGAGATAGGGTTTCACCATGTTGCCCAGGCTGGTCTCAAACTCCTGAGCTCAAGTGATTGGCCCACCTCTGCCTCCAAAAGTGCTTATAGGTGTGAGCTACTACATCTGGCCTAAAAATACTTTATTGCTAAAAAAAAAAAAAATTGCTAACAATCATGTCAGCCTTCAGCAAGCCATAATCTTTTTGCTGGTGAAGGCTCGATGTTAATGGCTGCTGACTGATCAGGGTGGTATTTGCTAACAGGTGGGGTGGCTGTGACAATTTCTTAAAATAAGACAACGTAGCATTTGCCACATGAATTGACACTTCCTTTCATGAAAGATTTATCTGTAGTATGCAGTACGATTTCATAGCATTTTACCAATAGTAGAATATCTTTTAAAATTGGGCTCAGTCCTCTCAAGGCTGCTGCTGCTTTATCAACTAAATTTATGCCCTATTCTAAATCCTTTGTGTCATTTCTACCATGTTCACAGTATCTTCATCAGGAGTAGATTCCATCTCAAGAAACCACTTTCTGGCTAGGCACAATGGCACACACCTGTAATCCCAGAACTTTGCGAGGCCAAGGTGAGAGAATCACTTGAGCTTGACCATGCTAAACAGCATGGGCAACATAGTGAGACCCCCATCTCCTCAAAAACATTCTTTTTAATTAGCTGAGTATGATGGTGCACACGTGTAGTACTACTTACTTGGAAGGCTGAAGCAGGAGGATGGCTTGAGCCTAGGAGGTCAAGGTTGCAGTGAGCCACAATTGCCAGCCTGGGCAACACAGCAATACTCTGTCTCTATTTAAAAAAAAATAAAAAATAAATAAAAAAATAAAGAGGCCAGGCATGGTGGATCACACCTATAATCCCAGCACTTTGGGAGGCCGAGGCAGGAGGATCACTTGAGGTCAGGAGTCCAAGACCAGCTTGGTCAACATGGTGAAACCCCATCTCTACTAAAAATACAAAAATTAGCTAGGTGTGGTGGTGGACACCTGTAATCTCAGCTACTCGGGAGGCTGAGGCAGGAGAATCGCTTGAGCTTGGGAGGTTAAGGTTGTAGTGAGCAGAGATCACATCACCACACTCTAGCCTGGGTGACAGAGCGAGACTCCACCTCAAAAATAAAAGAAAAAGATATCACTTATTTGCTCATCCGTAAGAAGCAACTCTCCATCCATTTAAGTTTTATCATGAGATTGCAGCAATTCAGTCACATCTTCAGGTTCCATTTCTAATTCTAGTTTCCTTGCTATTTCCATCACATCTGCAGAAGTCTTGAACCCCTAAAGTCATCCACGAGGTATGGAGTCAATTTCTTCCAAACTCCTGTTAATGTTGGTATTTTGGCTTCCTCCCATGAACCACAAATATTCTTAATGGCATCTAGAATGGTGAATCCTTTCCAGAAGGTTTTCAATGTACTTTGCCCAAATCCATCAGCAGAATACTATCTATGGTAGCTATAGCCTTATGGAACGTAATTTTAAAAAATAAGACTTGCAGGTTTAAATTACTCCTTGATCCATGGGCTGCAGAAAGGATGTTGTATTAGCAGGCACGAAAACAACATTCATCTCCTTGTACATCTCTGTTAGAGCTCTTGGGTGAGTAAATGCATTGTGAATGAATATAAGCAGTGATCCTTCTTCTTCTTCTCCTTCTTCCTCTTCATCTTCCTCCTTCTCCTTCTTCTTCTTCCTCTTCTGCTTCTGCTGCTTCTTCTGCTTCTCCTCCTTCTCCTTCTTCCTCCTTCTCCTTCTTCCTCTTCCTCCTCCTTCTCCTTCTTCCTCTTCTTCCTCCTTCTCCTTCTTCCTCCTTCTCCTTCTTCCTCCTTCTCCTTCTTCCTCTTCCTCCTCCTTCTCCTTCTTCCTCTTCCTCCTCCTTCTTCTTCTTCTCAACAACCTTTTGGAATCTCTGTTTTCTGATCAATAAGTCTCAACAGTGGACTAAAAAATTCAGTACAGGTCAGGAACAACGGCTCACACCTCTAATTCCAGCATTAGGAGTTGGAGTGGGGAGTATCTCTTGAGGCCAGGAGTTTGAGATCAGCCTGGGCAATACAGCAAGATCTTGTCTCTACAAAAAATAATTAAAAAAAAAATTGGCCAGGTGTGATGGCTCACACCTGTAATCCCAGGACTGGGAAGCCAAGGTAGGCTAATCACCTAAGGTCAGGAGTTCGAGACCTGTCTGGCCAACATGGCGAAACCCTGTCTCTACTAAGAGAAAAAAATACAAAAATTAGTCAGGCATGGTGGCATGCAAGTGTAATCCCAGCTTGGGAGGCTGAAGCAGGAGAATTGCCACCTGAGAGACAGAGGTTGCAGTGAGCTAAGATGGCACCATTGCACTCTAGCCTGGGCGACAGAGCGAGACTCTGTCTCAAAAATTAAAAAAAAAAAAATCGAGTTTGGGTGCAAGGCAGCTACTGACAGCAGAGTGCAGCGGCTGAAGGCTGGTGAGTCAGAGCCATGATGTTCCAGACTGAGGGCCTCACACTAAAGCTGGACCTGGAGGAGATGAAATGGAATACGTACAAGGATGTGATCTCTTCCATACGGAACTTCCTCATCTATGTGGCCCTACTGCGAGTCACATCTTTTATTTTAAAGAAACTGGACAGAATACGAAGATAGGGCATCCCGTGTGAATGCGTTATCATGAAGTTTCTACTCCTCTCTGTAAGTGAAAAGGCCCAGAAAGGTATAAGAGACTCTGAATGGACATAAAAATTCCACTTCTTAAGAGCAAGTTTGGCTCTGATAACTGACCTTCATAGCTAAAATATAAAACTATTAGGAAGTATAAAAAATAAAAGAATTAGCTGGGTGTGGTGGCACATACCTGTGGTCCCAGCTACTTGGGAGACTGAAGTGGAAGGATCACTTGGCCCAAGAGATCAAGACTGCAGTAAGCTGTGATTGCACAACTACACTCCAGCCTGAATCACAGAGCAAGACCCTGTCTCAAAAAATACATACCGGTCGGGCGAGGTGGCTCACATATATAATCCCAGCACTTTGGGAGGCCAAAGGAAATGGGCACACCACTTGAGGTCAAGAGTTCAAGACCAGCCTGGCCAACAGGGCAAACCGGTCTCTACTAAAAATACAAAAATTAGCCAGGCATGGTGGCATTTGCCTGTAATTCCAGATACTCAAGAGGCTGGGACAGGAGAATCACTTGACCCCAGGAGCTGAGATCACACCACTGCATTCCAGCCTGGGCAACAGAGCAAAAAAAATACACACACACACACACACACACACACATACACACACACACAAGGTGTGGATATATATATATCCATACTATAAAAAAGAGATGTGCTCTCATCCAGACTTTGTTGTTTCATTTCTAGAGCACAGGGAGAGTAGAGAGCATAATTCTCAAAGGCCTTAGGATTTTCATAATGATCAATGAGGAACAGGCTTCAACTTAGTCACCAGCTGTGTTAGCATCTAGCAAGACAGTCAGCCACTCCCCTGAAGCTGTGAAGCCAGGCATTGACTTCTGTCTAGCTGTATAAGTCCTAGATGGCATCTTCTTCCAATGGAAGATTGTTTCATCCTTACTGAAAAACTGTTGTTTTGCCTTCAGATCAGTGAAGTCAAAGAAAAAGAAAAGAAAATCTGTTGTTTAGCACACCCAGCTTCATCACTGTCTCAGCCAGGTCTTCTGCATAACTTGCTGCAGCTTCTACATCAGCACCTGCTGCTTCACCTTGTACCTTTATGTCATGGATTGGTTTCTTTTTTTTTTTTTTTTTTAATAACCTTTTAGGAAGACTTCATCCAAATAAATTTAATTTTTTTTTACTTTTTATTTTATTTTATTTTTGAGACAGAGTCTCGCTCTGTTGCCAGGCGCCAGGCTGGAGTTCAGTGGCGTGATCTTGGCTCACTACAACCTCCACCTCCCAGGTTCAAGCAATTCTCCTGCCTCAGCCTCCTGAGTAGCTGGGACCACAGGCATGCACCACCATGCCCAGCTAATTTTTGTATTTTAGTAGAGACAGGATTTCACTATGTTGGCCAGGATGGTCTCCATCTCTTGACCCCGTGATCCGCCCGCCTCAGCCTCCCAAAGTGCTGGGATTACAGGCGTGAGCCACCGTGCCGGGCCTGGTTTCTTTTCTTAAACCTCATGGACCAACCTCTTCTAGCTTCACACTTGTCTCTTGAAGCTTCCTCACCTTCCAGCCTTCATAGAATTGCTCGGGATAAGGCTTTGACTTAAAGGCATGTTGTGTCTGGTCTGATCTGCTATCCAGATCACTCCCACTTTCTCCGTATCATCAGTAAGGCAGTTTTGCTTTCTTATTATTCATGTGTTCACTAGAGTAGCACTTTATTTATAAATGTTGCCCAGGCTGGTTTCAAAGTCCTGGCCTCAAGCGATCCTCTGGTCTGTCTCCCAAGTAGCTGGGATTACACGTGTGTACCACTATGCCCATCAACACTTTTAATTTCCTTCAAGAACTTTTCCTTTGCATTCACAACTTTGCAAATTGGCACAAGAGGCCTAGTTTGCAGCTTATCTCTGCTTTTGACATGCCTTCCTCACTAAATAATAAATTCTAGCTTTTGATTTACAGTGAGAAATAGCCAGGCACACTGGCTCACTCCTGTAATCCCAGTGCTTTGGGAGGCCAAGGCAAGAGGATCGCTTGAGGCATGAAGTTCAAGCCAGCTTGGGCAACATAGCAAGACCCAATCTCTACAAAAAATTAAATAGGCTGGGCACGGTGGCTCATGCTTGTAGTCCCAACAATTTGGGAGCCCAAAGCAGGAGGATCAGTTGAGCTCAAGATTTCAAGATCAGCCTGGACAACACAATGAGACCTCATCTCTACAAAAAATAAAAAAATATGGCTGGGTGCAGTGGCTCACACCTGTAATCCCAGCACTTTGGGAGACTGAGGCGGGTGGATCACCTGAGGTCAGGAGTTTAAGACCAGCCTGGCCAACATGGTGAAACCCTTTCTGTATTAAAAATACAAAAAACTAGCCAGGAATGGTGGCAGACACCTGTAATCCCAGCTACTCGGGAAGCTGAGGCAGGAGAATTGCTTGAATCTGGGAGGCGGAGGTTGCAGCGAGCTAAGATCGTGCCATTGCACTTCAGCCTGGGTGACAGAGCAAGACTCTATCTCAAAAATAAATAAATAAATATCAAAAATTTTAAAATAAATAATAAAAGCAAAGTGAGAGACGTGAGACTCTTCCTTTCACTTGAACACTTAGACACCATCGTAAGGTTATTAGTTGGCCTAATTTCAAAATTGTTGTGTCTCGAGGAATAGGTAGGCCTGAGGAGAGAGAGAGACAGGGGACTGCTGGTTGGTGGAGCAGCCGGAACACACACAACATTTACTGATTATGTTCACCATTTGATATGGGCACTGCCTGTAGCACTCCCAAAACGATTTCAGTGGTAACATCAAAGATCACTGATCACAGATCACCATAACAGATAATAATAATGACAAAGTTTATTAATTTTTTTGCATGTTTGGTTTTCTTTTCTTTTTTTAATAACTTGATATGGGGTCTCACTATATTGCACAGGCTGGTACACTGGTTTCAAATTCCTGAGCTCAGGTAATCTGCCCACCTTGGCATCCCAAAGTGCTGGGACTATAGACATGAGTCATCACCCTCAGCCAGGTTTTCTTTTTTTTGAGACTGAGTTTCACTCTTGTTGCCCAGGCTGGAGTGTAATGGCATGATCTTGGCTCACTGCAACCTCCACCTCCTGGGTTCAAGCGATTCTCCTGCCTCAGACTCCTGAGTAGCTGGGATTACAGGCGCCCACCACCACCCCCGGCAATTTTTTGTTGTTGTTTGTTTACCAGAGACGGGGTTTCACCATGTTGGCCAGGCTGGTCTCGAACTCCTAACCTCAGGTAATCCTCCCTCCTTGGCCTTCCAAAGTGCTGGGATTACAGGCATGAGTTACCATGGTCAGCCCCATGTTTGGTTTTCTTTAGAGACAGAGTCTCACTCTGTCACCCAGGCTGGGATGCAGTGTCATAATCATAGCTTACTGCAGCCTCAAACTCCTGGACTCAAGCGATCCTCCAGCCTCAGCCTCTGAGCAGCTGCGACTACAGGTGCATGCCACCACATCCAGCTAAGACAAAGTTTTGAATATTGTGAGAATTACCAAAATGTAACACAAAGACATGAAGTGAGCACATGCTACTGGAAAAATGGCACCAATAGACTTGCTGGATGCAGGGTTGCCAAAACCCTCAAATTGTGGGGGAAAAAAAACCCACAATGTCTACAAAGCACAATAAAAATAAGGTGTGCAGCTGGGCCCAATGGCTCACATCTGTAATCCCAGCACTTTGGGAGGCCGAGGAGTGTGGATCACGAGGTCAGAATTCTCATATTTACTCTGCTCCAATTAATGTAGTGTCCTTGCTGTTTCCATATTACACCAAGCACACTCTAGCCGCAGGGTCTTTGCACTCGTTCTTCCCTGCACCTGGAATGCTTTCCTCTTTGTGAAAATACAAGGTCTTCGCTTAAATATCAACTTTTCAGAGGGGCTTCCTGAAATTCTCTATCCCATTGATACTTCCTATCCTCCTTTCTTGCTTTATTTTTACTTTTATCTTGAGATGGAGTCTTGCTCTGCCACCAGGCTGGAGTGCAGAGGCACGATCTCAGCTCACTGCAACCTCTGCCTCCCGGGTTCAAGCAATTTCTCTGCCTCAGCCTCCTGAGTAGCTAGGACTACAGGTGTGCACCACCAAGCCCAGCTAATTTTTGTATTTTTAGTAGAGATGGGGTTTCACTATGTTGGCCAGGATGGTCTCCATCTCTTGACCTGGACATGTATGTCACCATTACTCCTGCTGGCTCCATTTCTAGAACACCTGTGCTTTCTACCTAATTTTAGGTGTCCGATTTCTCCTTCAGGGCAGAAATGATAGTTGACATCTCTGTGTCCCTAGGACGAACCATAGGGTCCAGCACATATCAGGTACTCTATAAATGGGTCTTGGACTAAAATTTTGCCTATTTCCACCTGTTTCCTGTCATTTCATATTTCTCATTCTCTCCATAATTCCAGTGAATACACGTCTCTGTGGTGTTGTAATTAAGAGCACAAGCTTCGGAATCCAATAGGCTTAGTCTTGGCTCTGTTACTTAGTGGTTATGACTTTGAGCAAGACAGTTTACTTCTCTGAGCCTCGCTTTCTTCATTGGTAAAATGAAAATCATAATGCCACAAGAGGTTACAGTGAAGATTAAACTCAATAGTGTATACAAAGCCTTAGCACTCTAGCACATAATAGCTACATGAACGATAACAGTGGTACTCCCTAGCCAACAATAAAACTATGAGTATCTGAGGGTCAGGGACTGTCTCTCTAGCATCTAGAGAATATAGATGTTGTCAGGGAAGGAAATGATTAGAGACAGGGCCGGTGAAGTCAGTTGGAGCCACATTATGAAGGATTAAGCAGTTTAGCCTTTATTCTTTAGATAATGACAAATAATAGAAGAGTTATGGTAACACCTAAAGCTAAGAGCAAATCAAAGACAATATTTTTGAGCACCAAATGAGAAAGGCCAGAAGAGCTGCCTGGGGCCATGTTAACAACTCATTGAACCTTATGGTAACTGACATCAGTTATGAACTCAGGCTATAGTTGCATGATGTCAGCCTTTCAGATGAAAACGGAAATTTCAGTCAAACATCTGGTTGTTTAGTCTACTCAACATCAAAGACCTAGCTGTTCTGAAACTTTCAGATGTTTGGCTGAATGGTTTAGTTTTCATCTTCATCTAAGAGGCCTGGTAGGCACAATCACTAAGATTTTTGTCAGCTTTGGGCTTGAGGTTTTTTTTTTTCTTTCCTTCTTTTAATTATGGAAACATTTCTGTAACAACTTAAAAGAATTAAAAAAAAAAAAAAAGAAAGAAAGAAAGAAGGAAAGAAAAACAATGGGAGGGTTAAGGTGGGAGGATCGCTTGAGGACAAGAGTTCAAACCCAGCCTGGGCAACATAGAGAGGAGGCCCTGTCTTTACTAAAAATAAAAAAATTGGCTGGGCATGGTGGCACACACCTATAGTCTCAGCTACTCAGGAGGCTGAGACAAAAGAATCCCTTGAGCTTAGGAGTTTGAAGTTATAGTGAGCTATGATAGCACTATTGCATTCCAGCCTGAGTGACAGAGCAAGACCCTGTTTCTAAGAAAAAAAAAAGAAACAAACAAAAAAACCCTTTTAATTATACCTCATTAAAACAATTGGTTTTATTTTTGCATGTTCCCTTAATAGAAATATAAAGTTTACATTGCCTATCCACAAGAACATTTGTTTGTGCCCTTTTCATTGAAATTATTGTTATGTTTGACTTAAATGTAATTCATAATTTTTGCATTTTTTTTATAGAGCCAAGGTTTTACTATGTTGCCCTGGCTGGTCTAAAACTCCTAGGCTCAAGCCATTCTCCTGCCTCCGCCTCCCAAAGTGCTAGGATTATAGGCATGAGGCACTGCACCTGGCCTCATATTTTAAAATAATTACTATATAATATTATCAATTGGATATGCTAGAATCTACTAAGTTTGAGCATTCTGGGGTTGCTGGAAATTTTTATGCCTCTAATTTTTCATTAAGATAAACACCCAGGTCGGGTGCGGTGGCTCACGCCTATAATCCCAGCACTTTGGGAGGCCAGGATGGGCGGATCACGAGGTCAAAAGATCGAGACCATCCTCGCCAACATGGTGAAAACCCATCTTTACTAAAAATACAAAAATTAGCTGGGCGTGGTGGCACATGCCTGTGGTCCCAGCTACTCAGGAGGCTGAGTTGGAAGAATCACTTGAACCCAGGAGGTGGAGGTTGCAGTGAGCCGAGATTACGCCACTGCACTCCAGCCTGGTGACAGACCAAGACTCCATCTCAAAAAAAAAAAAAAAGATATACATCCATTTTTGTTTACAATAATTTCATAGGATAGTCAATTGAAAGTCAACGCATTGGCCAGGCATGGTGGCTCACACCTGTAACCCCAGCACTTTGGGAGGCCCAGGCAGGTGAATCACCTGAGGTCAGGAGTTCGAGACCAGCCTGGCCAATATTGTGAAACCTCGCCTGTACTAAAAATACAAAAGAAAAAAAAAAAATTAGCTGCGCATGGTGGCGTGCTCCTGTAATCCCTGCTACTCCAGAGGCTGAGGCAGAAGAATCGCCTAAACCCAGGAGGCCAAGGTTGCAGTGAGCAGAGATCGTGCCATTGCACTCCAGCCTGGGTGACGAGCAAAATTCCGTCTCAAAAAATAATCATGATAATAATAAAATAAAAGTCAAAGCATTTTTATGACTCAATACAGATGTCTTAGTTCATTTGGTGCTGCGACAGCAGAATACCGGAGACTGGGTAATTTATAAAGTACAGAGATTTGGTTTTCACAATTTTGGAGGCTAGGAAGTCCAAGACTGAGGGTTCAGCATCTGAAGAGGGCTTTGTGCTGCACCATCTTTTGGCAGAAGATGGAAGGGCAAGAGAGGACGAGAGAGAGCAAGAGAGCAAACTTGCAGCATCAAACCCTGTTGTAATTGGCATTAATTCATTCATGAGGTTGGAGCTCTCATGATCTAAATGCCTCCCATTAGACCCCACCTCCCAACACTTGCATTGAGGATTAAGTTTCCAAAACACGTTTTTTGGGAGACATATTAAAACCATAGCAACAGGCTGGGCATGGTGACTCACCCCTGTAATCCCAGCACTTTGGGAGGCCAAGGCAGGTGAATCACCTGAGATCAGGAGTTCGAGACCAGCCTGGCCAACATGATGAAACCCCGTATCTATTGAAAATATAAAAATTAGCCAGTGTGTGGTGGCAGGTTCCTATAATCCCAGCTACTTTGAAGACTAAGACAGGAGAACCATTTGAACTTGGGAGACAGCAGGTGCACTGAGCCTGGGCACTGACACCATTGCACTGCAGCCTGGGCAACAGAGTGAGACTCTGTCTCAAAACAGACAAACAAAAAAGAACAAAAAAAATAGCAACAGATGTCTATATTGCAAATGAATTATACTGCTGTTATCAACAATGTATGTGTCCCCACAATAGACTTCCCGCATAAGATTTCACCACTGTCTTATCACCATTGATGTTATCATTTCAATGTTTTAATTTCTGGCCAGTTGAGCCAGATCTAACATAATATATATAACTATATATCTATCCCTTCTCCTCTCCCAAAACATCAATACAATGAGAATAAAAAATTGTGGGTTTTTTTTATTTTTTTGACAGGGTCTCACTCTGTCACCCATGCTGAAGTGCAGTGGCATGATCTCAGCTCACTGCAACCTCTATCTCCTGGGTTCAAGTGATTCTCCCACCTCAGCCTCCTGAGTAACTGGGACTACAGCCATGCACAACCACGCCCGGCTAATTTTTTTTTGGTGGTGGGGGAGCGGTATTTTTTTGGTAGAGATGGGATTTCACCATGTTGGCCAGGCTGGTCTCAAACTCCTGACCTCAAGTGATCCACCTACCTCACCCTCCCAAAGTGCTGGGATTATAGGCCACTATACCTGGCCCCAATGAGAAGAAATGATCGTTTGAAAAGTATAAACTCAGCTGGGCATGGTTGCTCACAACTGTAATCCCAGCATTTTGGGAGGCTGAAGCAGAAGCCTCACTCAAGTCCAGGAGTTTGAGACCAGGCTGAGCAACATAGCAAGACCCCATTTAAAAAGACCAAAACTGGCTAGGCATGGTAGCTCATGTCTGTAATCCCAGCACTTTGGATCATTTGAGATCAGGAGTTCAAGATCAGCCTGGCCAACATGGTGAAACCCTATCTCTACTAAAAAAAAATACAGGAATTAGCCTGGTGTGGTGGCAGGAGCCTGCAATCCTAGCCACTCAGAAGGCTGAGGTAGGAGAATGGCTTGAGCCTGGGAGGTAGACATTGCAGTGAGTTAAGATGGCACCACTGCACTCCAGCCCGGACAACAGAGCAAGATCCTGTCTCAAAAAAGAAAAAATAAGAAAGAAAAGAGAACAGTAGGAGATAAAGAAAGTATCCTCCAGCTTTAGGGGAAAAATAATAGTATCATACAAGGGATAGAGAGATAATTGGAATGATATTAAATATCTTAACACTAGGAATATAAAGTAGCAATGCCTTAAAAATCCTATGTAAAACTTTTTTTAGAATTCTATATCTTAGGCCGGGCGTGGTGGCTCACGCCTGTAATCCAAGCACTTTGGAGGCCAAGGCGGGCGGATCACCTGAGGTCGGAAGTTCAAGACCAGCCTGACCAACATGGTGAAACCCCGTCTTAAAAAAAAAAAAAAAAAAAAGAATTCTATATCTTAGAATTCTATAACTGAAGAACTACCAATCAAGTATGAAATGAAAATTAAGGCATACTGAGACTTGCAAAGTCTCAAAAAAATTACTTTGCGTAACTTTGTTTTGGAAAGCTACTACAGGATGTGTGCCACCGAAATGAGAGCGTAAACCCAGGCTGGGCACAGAGGCTCACACATGTAACTCCAGCACTTTGGGAGTCCAAAGCAGGAGGATCACTTGAACCTAGGAGTTTGAGACCAGCCTGAGCAATATAGGGAGACCCTGTCTCCACAAAAATAATAATAATAAAAAATAGCTGGGCATGGTGGCATGTGCCAGCAGTCATAGTTATTCAGGAGGCTGAGGCGGGAGGATCCCTTCAGTCCAAGAGTTGGAGGTGTCAGGGAGCTATAATTGCGCCACTGCACTCCAGCCTGGGCAACAGAGCGAGACTCTGTCTCACAAAAAAAAAAAAAAAAAAAGGAAAAAGAAAAAGAGTAAACTCAAAAAAAGAGAAAGATCTTGGATTCTTAAAGGAGAAAATATATTTTTCATGGACATATGAACTAGAAAAAAGAAAAAATAATAACA
>PVKV010040492.1:0-12194 GCA_004027835.1 Alouatta palliata
CATCTCTACTAAAAATACAAAAAATTAGCTGGGTATGGTGGCACATGCCTATAATATCAGTTACTCGGGAGGCTGAGGCAGGAGAATTGCTGAACCTGGGAGGCAGAGGTTGCAGTGAGCTGAGATTGTGTCATTGCACTGCAGCCGGGGCAAAAAGAGCAAAACTCTGTCTCAAAAAAAAAAAGATCTACCGATGACCAGGAAACACTTGAAAAGATGCTCAAGATCATTAGCTATTAAGAAAACCATAATGGGGCACCACTTCACATTGACTATCATGGCTATAATCAAAAAGATAATAATGACCAGGCCCAGTGGCTCACGCCTGTAATCCCAGCACTTTGGGAGGCAAAGGCGGGAGGATTTCTTGAGCCCGGGAGTTCAAGACCAGCCTGGACAACATAAGGAGATCTTGTCTCTCCAAAATGTTATTTATTTAATTAATTAATTTTGAGACGAAGTCTAGCTCTTTCACTCAGGCTGGAGTGCAGTGGCAGCATCTCAGCTCACTGCAACCTCCCCTTCCTGGGCTCAAGCAATTCTCCTGCCTCAGCCTCTTGAGTAGCTAGGATTACAGGCACATGCTTCCACAACTGGCAAATTTTTGTATTTTTAGGAGAGATAGGGTTTCACCGTGTTGGCCAGGTTGTTCTTGAACACCCAACCTCAATTGATCCACCTGCCTTGGTCTCCCAATGTGCTGAGATTACAGGCGTGACCCACCACA
The DNA here is from genome assembly GCA_004027835.1 of Alouatta palliata. Lineage (NCBI taxonomy): Eukaryota > Metazoa > Chordata > Mammalia > Primates > Atelidae > Alouatta > Alouatta palliata. The sequence goes on from PVKV010040492.1 coordinate 728, forward strand.
CCTGGCTTCTACAAAAAATTTAAAAATTAGATGGGTGTGATGATGTGTGTGTGTGGTCCTAGCTACTTGAGAGGCTGAGGCGGGAGGATCATTTGAGCTTAGGAGGTTGAGGCTTCAGTGAGCCGTGACCGTTTCATTGCACTCCAGCCTGAGTGACAAAAAAAAAAAAGCAGTAACAAATTTTAGTAAGGATATGGAGAAATTGGAAGCTTCATACATTGCTGGTAGAGATGTAAAATAATGCAACCATTGTGGAGAACAGTGTGGTAAGTAGTTCTTCGAAAAGTTAAACATATTTGAGTTTCTATCTGACCTAACAATTCCACCTAGGTATATACCTTAGAAAAGTGAAAACATATGTTCCCAAAAAAATCTTATGCATGACTGTTCATAGCAGTATTACACACAATAGCCACAAAATGGAAACAATCTGATAGAGTTTAAATATATGTCCCTGCCACATCTCATGCTGAATTGTAATCCCCCGTGTTAAAGATGGGACCTGGTAGGAGGTGACTGGATCATGGGGTGGAATTCTCATGAGTGATTTAGCACCGTCCTGTTGGTGCTGCCCTCGTGATAGTGAGGGAGTTCTCGAGAGATCTGGTCATTTAAAAGTTTGCGGCATCTCCCCCGTGACTGTCTCTCTTGCTCCTGCTTTCACAGTGTGACACATCTGCTCCCTCTGTGCCTTCCACCATGAGTAAAACCTTCCTGAGGCCTCCTCAGAAGCCAAGCAGATGCCAGTACCATGCTTGTACAGCTTGCGGAACTGTAAGCCAATTAAACCTCTTCCCTTTATAAATTACGTAGTGTCAGGTGTCTATTATAGCAATGCAAGAATGGCCTACTACACCATCAAAATGCCCATCCGCTGATGAATGGACAAACAAAATATGGCTTATGCATACAATGGAATATTATGCAGCCACAAAAAGGAATGGAGTACTACCTGCTACAACATGGATAAACCTTGAAAACATTAAACTAAGTGAAAGAAGCCAGACAGAAAAGGCAACATATTGTATGATTCCATTTATATGAAAGGTCCAAAATGGACAAATCTATAGAAAGCAGAATGGAGGTTGTGAGAGCCTGGGGCCAATGGGGAATAGCAGTGACTATGAATGGGTAAAGTTTCTTTTAGAATATTTGATGAAAGTGTTCTGGAATTAGATAGGGGTGATGGTCGTACAATCTTGTGAACATACTAAAAATCACTGGGCTGTATAGTTTAAAAGGGTGAATTTTATGATTGTGAAGTGTCTCTTAGTAAAGCTATTTTTTTTCAGATCTTCAAAAAAAATGTATGCAAACATAAAATTAAAAGTATTTTCTTTTCTTTTCTTTTCTTTTTTTTTTGAGAGAGAATCTGGCTCTGTCACCCAGGCTGGAGTGCATTGGCATGATCTTGGCTCACTGCAACCTCTACCTCCCGAGTTCAAGTGACTCCCTGCCTCAACCTCCTAAGTAACTGGGATTACACTCATGTGCCACCAAGCCTGGCTAATTTTTGTATTTTTAGTAGAGATGGGGTTTCACCCTGTTGGCCAGGCTAGTCTTGAACTCCTGACCTCGTGATCCGCCTGCCTTGGCCTCCCAAAGTGCTGGAATTACAGGCGTGAACCACCTTGCCCAGCCAAAAGTATTTTCAAAATGTCAACATAGTAACCAACATATTATTTTGTCCACTAAGTTAAAAGACTTTGGAAAGTCTCCAGGCCACTTAATTTGTTAGTTTTTCTTCTCTGGTCTTTTCCTCTTTAAAAGGTGATGAATTATGCATGATGATGGTTCCTTCCCATTTTTTTCCTCTGCCTACAGCTGTACTCAGGAAGTGTGTTCTCAGCAAACAGTAGGCTCTCCTCTTACTGCTCCCCCATTCTGTTCTGAGGTCAAGGGGAATACTGGTCTGTAAGGCCCAGGGCTCACTTCCCTCTGCAGGCCTGAGCAAGACACGCTGCTTTTTTTTTTTTTTTTTTTTTTTTTTCGCAACAATTATAGCATCTGATCTCAGCCTCCAAGCACTTACATTCAGACATATGTAGAATGTGGATGATAAAGTGTACTTGAGGAGGTGGGACTGGAGGAGTAGTAGGTGGGAGATAGATTTTTCAATGTGTATCATTGTGTGCTCTTTGAATTTTTACCATATGTTATGGACAGAATTGTGCTGCCCTCCCTCCAAACTCACCCGCTGCCCCACGTTAATATTTTTTTGATTTCTTGTTTTGTTTTAAGACAGGTCTCACTCTGTCACACAGGCTGGAGTGTAGTGGCATGATCTCCGCTTACTGCAGCCTCTACCTCTTGGGCTCAAATGATTCTCCTGCCTCAGCCTTCTCTGAGTAGGTGGGACTATAAGTGGCAACACCATACCCAGCTATTTTTTTTTATTTTGTAGAGATGGGGGTCTCATTATGTTGCTCAGATTGGTCTTGAACTCCTGAGCTCCAGCAATGCACCTGCCTCAGCCTCCTAAAGTGCTGGGATTACAGGTGTGAGCCATCGTACCTGACCATCAAATTCATTTAAGTCTTAATCTCCAGTACCATTCCAAATATTTGGAGATAGGACCTTTGAGGAGGTGATTAAGGTTAAATATGGGCAGGCCTTGATCCAATAGGACTGGTGTCCTTATAAGAAAAGACAGAGACAAACGATGCCCAGGTGAAGACACGGTGAGAGTGCAGCCATCTGCAAGCCAAGGAGAGAGGCCTTACCAGAAACCAAACCCGTGGCTGCCTTGGTTCTCTACTTCCAGCCTCCAGAATAATGAGAAAATACGTATCTGCTGTTTAAAGCACCCACTCTGTGATGTTTTGTTACGGTAGCCCCAGCAGAATAACACACCACGTGAACATGTTTTGGTTTTGGTTTTTCCCTAGTAAGATTACAGTGATACAAAAGAATTTAGCAATCTAATTTTAAAACATGAGAAGACAGTGAATGAATGAGATGAAGTAATATATTGCTAATTATCAAATGATGTGATAGTGTGCAGTCCTCTTATTCCTGCTCGCAAGCACTCCCCCTCCAGCGGGCCTTTCTCAGCCCGGCCTCTTTGCTGGTGTTCATTCCATACCTCCCTCTTCCCTTGTCCCTCCTTTGACACCCCAGCTTGGGGAGGACTCCTTTCCCACTGAAACCATCCCCACAGGGTTGATGAGAATTGCTTCTGGTTTCTTCCCACTTCCTTGTTGCTGAAAGTTACTCAACACTAGATACTGACTTATTTGCATTTTCATTATAGTTGGGATTACTGTGTGAGCCAACATGCCCTGGTAATTTGCATCTCCATTGTTTCTATAGGTAGGATTTCTGACATTAGGGCTACAAGACTGTTTTGGAATTGATTTGCAGCCAGGCACAAAGGCTCATGCCTATAATCCTAGCACTTTAGGAGGCTGAGGCAGGCAGATAGCTTGAACCCAAGGAGTTTGAGACCAGCCTGAGCAACATAGCAAAACCCCCTCTTTAGAAAATACACAAAAAAATTAGCAGGGGATGGTGGTGCACATCTGTAGTCCCAGCTACTCTGGAGGCTGAGGTGGGAGGATCGTGTGAGCCGGAGGTCAAGGTTGCAGTGAGTCGAAATTACGCTACGCTGCACTGGAGCCCAGGCTACAGAGTGAGAGCCTGTCTTTAAAAAAATAAAAAATAAAACAGAATTGATTTGCATTTCTATTGTTCCTATAGATAAGACCTCCAGCATTAGAATCATAGGCTTTTTTCTTTTGAGACAGGGTCTTGCTCTTGCCCACACTGGAGTGCAATGGCACAATCATAGCTTGCTATAGCCTCGACCTCCCAGGCTCAAGCTATCCTCCTGCCTCAGCCTCCTGAGCAGCTGGGACTACAGGTGTGTACGACCACACCTGGCTAATTGTTAATTTTTTGTAGAGATGGGATTTCGCTATGTTGAACAAGCTGGTCTGAAACTCCTGGCCTCAAGCAATCTTCCCACCTCAGCCTCCCAAAGTGCTGAGACTACAGGCATGAGCCACTTAGAATGGGCAGAATCATAAAGCTTTTGATTAATGATCGCTTAGAATGTTTTTCGGACACCGAATCTCAGCAATCAGCTTGAAGACCACACCCTCCTTTCCCCACACCCCCGTAGAGGAGCAGGATCAGCCTGAGAATACAGCTTCTTCCTCTCCCTGTCTCATGACTTCACCCTGTACTATTCAACCAATCAACAATCTCCACACTTTGGGCCATTCCAAAACCCTTCAAAACTCTAGCCCCAAACTCCTCGGGGAGATAAATTTGAAGTTCCCTCCTATCTCCTCATTTGGTGACCCTGTGATCAAACCTCTTTCTCTGCTGCAATCTGGTATCTCCGCATTTTGACTTGCTGTGTGCATCAGGCAATGAACCTATTACACTTACACCACCCATCTGGAACGTGGTCTTGTCTTCCTCCAAATCTTACAGAAATCACTGCCTCCAAGACTCATTTTAACACTGGGTCTTTCCTTTTTCTCATTTGTTTTGTAAAGTCTGTGAAGATTGAGCCCATCTCATGAGTCTAGACAGGTCTTCCCAGGAAATCTTTTTGTTGTTGTTGTTGTTCGATTGAGTCTAATTGTCCGAGGCGTTTGAACCAGAGTGATTCCATTTTTGAATAGGGGCTGAGTAAAATAAGGCTGAGATCTAACGGGCTGCATTCCCAGGAGGGTTAGGCATTCTTAGTTACAGGATGACATAGGAGGTTGGCACAAGATACATGTCACAAAGACCTTGCTGATAAAACAGGTTTTGATAAAGAAGCTGGCCAAAACCAAGATGGTGATGAAAGCGACCTCTGGTTGTCCTCACTGCTCATTGTATGCTAATTATAATGCATTAGCAGGCTAAAAGACACTCCCACCAGACCATGGCAGTTTACAGACATCACAACATCAGGAAGCTATTGTATATGGTCTAAAAAGGGGAGGGACCCACAGTTCTGAGAATTGTCCACCTTTTTGCTGAAAAACTCATGAATAATCCAATCCTTATTTAGCATATAATCAAGAAACAACTATGAGCATGCTCAGTTGAGCAGCCCATGCTGCTGCTCTGCCCAGGGAGTAGCCATTCTTTTGTTTCTTTACTTCCCTAATAAACTTGCTTTCACTTTACGGATTCGCCTTGAATTCTTTCTTGTGCACAGTCCAAGAACTCTCTCTTGGGGTCTAGATTGGGACTCGTTTCCGGTAACATAATTAGCATCTCCAACCAGAACAGGAAAGAAGATAAAACCCAATGTTTCTTCTACGTAGTTTCTTTGGTTAGAAAAAATATGTCAATTGTTATAATTGTGGGTTTGAAAGGCTGGTTCCAATAATTAGAATTTTAAAAATGTTCATATCGATTTAATCTTAGTCATTGTTAAGGTATAATTTTCAGAAAGGTCGGCTGGGTGTGATGGTTCATGCCTGTAATCCCAACACTTTGGGAGGCCGAGGCAGGCAGATCACCTGAGGTTGGGAGTTTGAGACCAGCCTGACCAACATGGAGAAACCCCTCTCTAGCAGAAAAATACAAAATTAGCTGGGCATGGTGGCACATGCCTGTAATCCCAGATACTTGGGAGGCTGAGGCAGAAGGATTGCTTGAACCTGGGAGGCAGAGGTTGCGGTGAGCCAAGATCACACCATTGCACTCCAGCCTGGGCAACAAGAGGGAAACTCCGTCTCAAAATAACAAAGAAGGTAAACTCATGACTCTTACGTAAATATAAACTGAAAATATATCAAAGATTTAGTTTAACTCATTAATTATAAGGACACAAGTAAAATGTGGTAATTAATAAGATACTATAAGCATTTGAGAAACTAGGTATATATTGGCAAATTTATACATTGCTCGTTCAGATGTAGAACTGATTAATGTCCAACAGGGCCGTCAACTATAACCTGTGGGATTACTATTTCAGTGGACAGAAACTAGTTTGCATTCCCATGAGACAAAACTCTAAAAGTCAATCATTGTCCCTACAGACTTGCAAAATAGCTCTGACAACAAAATGTGCAGCCCGACCTGCTGCAGTGAGTGAATGCCTGGCACTTTAGTCTGTTCAGACTCTGCAACAACGTAGCTTAGACAGGAAGCTAATAAACAACTGATATTTATTTCTCACAGTTCTGGAGGGTGAAAAGCCAATGGTCAAGGTGCCAGTAGAGTCTATATTTGCTGAAGGCCTAATTCCTGATTCATAGATGGCCATCTTCTCCCTCTGTCCTCACAGCGTGGAAGGGGTCAGGGAATCTCTCTGAGGCATGTTTTAAAAGGGCACTGAGGCCAGGCACAGTGGCCCACACCTGTAATCCCAGCACTTTGAAAGGGCAAGGCGGGCGATCACTTGAGGTCAGGAGTTTGAAACCAGCCTGGCCAACATGGTGAAACCCCATCTCTACCTAAAATACAAAAATTAGCCAAGTGTGGTGGCACATACCTGTAATCCCAGCTACATGGAGGTGGAGACACTAGAATCGCTTGAACCCTGGAGGTGGAAGTTGCAGTGAACCGAGATTGTGCCACTGCACTCCAGCACTGCAGCCTGGGTGACAGAGCAAGACTCCATCTCAAATAAAAATAAAAATAAAAAATAAAATAATAAATAAATAAATCCCAAGGGGTCTAGTTTTAAGATCTAATTTCCTCCCAAAGGTCCCACCTTCTAATACCATCTCATTGGGGATTAGGTTTCAACATATGAATTTCGGAGTGTCACACACACTCAAATTGTGATCTTTTTTGCCTATTCCCAAGCATCTAAAACAATGCCCAATCCCTTAGGGCAGGGGCTTAGGGGTGTGCCAAACTGAGAAATCGGAGCTGGTGCCACCAGAAACCCAAACGTTCATTGTAGTTGTTAAGCAGTGAGGAGGAATCTGTGACTTTTGGTGACTCGTTTTCCCGTGCCACCAGTAACTGAAATAGAAAATTCAATGTTGGCCATCTGTCTTCTTAGGGGTAAAGTGAGGAAATTACAGGCCATGGTCCTCTGAAATAAAATTAAACATTCCTACCTCTAAACATTATTTTTTCCCTGAACTTATACTATCCATTTCTAAAGTTCTTGCTCATGCTTTAAAGTTCTTTAAGAATTTTACATTTCTTGGCCCAGTACAGTGGCTCGTGCCTGTAACCCCAGCACTTTGGGAGGACTAGGCGAGGGCATCACTTGAGCTCAGGGGTTTGAGATTGGCCTGGGTAACATGGTGAAACCCTGACTCTACAAAAAAGTACAAAAATTGGCCAGGTGTGGTGGCACATGCCTATAAGTCCCAGCTATTCGGGAGGCTGAAATGGGAGGATTCTTTCAGTTTGAGAGTTTGAGGCTGTGGTGAGTTGTGATCATGTCACTGCACTCCAGCCTGGGTTACAGAGTGAGACCCAGTCTCAAAAAAATTCTATATTTCTTACAGTACATAATTTTATGACATATTGTTCTTTAAATGTATAATGGAAAACAACAGCCTCCTGCTTCGTTTTTACTCTCCTCCCATCTCATGCGTATGCCCTGCAGACAACCTCTTTCAACTTTTTTCTCAAACTCTCTGTCAGAACTTCAAGTTCCTTTGAACCCAGTTCATCTCCATCTGAAAATCTCTCAAGTTGCCAGCCTTGGTGCCCTGGGACTTCCTGCTTCACAGCGGATCTGTAGCTTTCTGGCCTTTTGCAAGGCTGTTGTGCTGAGATTCACTCACCTTGACCTTCACTGGGGGAATTCCCTTTGACTCTGTCCAGTGTTGAGTCCTTTACTTTCTGGCTCCCATTTCCTTCCCTTTTTCTTGACTTACTCTCTTGTTTTATTTTCTTCAGTATTTCCTGAGAAAGCATGTTTGGCAAGTAAAATTTTTAAGATGTCTGGAAATGTCTTTATTTTACTCTCATATTGGATTAATAGTTTAGTTGGCTACAGAATTCCTAGTTTAAAACCATTCTCCCTCAGACTTTTCTCTTTTTTTGAGACACAGTCTTGCTCTGTTGCCTAGGCTAAAGTGCAATCAAAGCTCACTGCATCCTCGAACTCCCGGGCTCAAAAGATTCTCCCATCTCAGCCTCCGAAGTAGTTGGGACCACAGATGTGTGCCACCACACCCAGCTGATTATTTTATTATTTTGTAGAGATGGGGTCTTGCTAAGTTGCCTTGGCTCATCTTGAACTTCTGGGCTCAAGTGATCCTCTCACCTCAGCCTCCCAAAATACTAGGATTGCAGGTGTGAGCCACTATGCTCGGTCACCCTCAGATTTTTGAAGATTTTATTCCACTGTCTAGCAGCTTCAGTGTTTTACTGATAATTGCAATGTTGATTTGATTCCTCATCATCTGTTTGTGATCTTTTTCTTCTTTTTGGAAGGATTTAGGATCTTTTTATCCTGGGTGCTCTGAAATAACCTTGGCAAGAGTCTATTTTTTTTTTTTTTTTTTTTTTTTTGAGACAGGGTCTTGCTGTCATCCAAGCTGGAGTGCAGTGATGCAATCATGGGTCACTGCAGCCTTGACCTCCCTGCTCAGGAAATCCTCTCACCTCAGCCTCCTAAGTAGCTGGGATCACAAGTAAATACCATAAATTAATTAAATTTTTTAATTAAAATTTTTTAATTTTTAAAAATTTATTTTTTTAGAGATGGGGTTTTGCCATGTTGCCCATGCTAATCTTGAACTCTCGGGCTCAAGCAGTCCACCCACCTTAGCCTCCCAAAGTGTTGAGATTATAGGGGTAAGCCACCACGCCTGGCCTGTCACACGCTTAAATAAACATATCCCACAAGGACTCACTATTGCAAGGACAATACCAAGTGGATAGTACTAAGCCATTCATGAGAGATCCATCCCCATGATCCAGTCACCTCCCACCAGGCCCCACCTCCAAAATTGGAGATTACATTTCAACATGAGATTTGGGTGGCATCACACATCCAAACTATATCATTCTGCCACTGGCTTCTCCTAAATCTCGTGTCATTTTCACATTGCAACATACAATTATGCCTTTCAAACAGTTCCCCAAAGTGTTAACTCATTCCAGTATTAACTCTAAAGTCCAAAGTCTCAGCAGAGACGAGGCAAAACCCTTTCACCTATGAGTCTGTGAAATATTTAAATAGTTAGTTACTTCCAAGATACAATGGGGTATATGCACTAGGTAAACATTCCCATTCCAAAAGAGAAAAATTAGCCCAAAGAAATGGACTAGGGGCCCCATGCAAGTTCAAAACCCAGCAGGACAGTCATTAAATCTTAAAGCTCCAAAATAATCTCCTTTGACTCCATGTTTTACAACCAGGGCACACCAGTCCAAGGAGTTGGCTCCCAAAATCTTGGACAGTTCTGCTCCCATGGCTTTGCAGAGTTCAGTGCCCCCAACCTGGGCTGGCATTGAGTGCCTGCAGCTTTTTCATTGTATGTTGCAGGATGTTGGTGGATCTACCATTCTGGCACCTGGAGGATGATGACCTACTTTTCACAGCTTCTCTAAACAGTGCCCTGCTGGAAACTCTGTGTGGGGGCTCCAACCTGACATTTCCCCTCTCCTCTACCCAGCTTGAGGTTCTCCATGAGGGCTCTGCTCCTGCAGCAGGCTTCTGCCTGGACACACAGGCTTCTCCATACATAATCTGAAATCTAGGTGGAGGCTTCCAAGCCTCAGCTCTTGCACTCTGTGCAGCCACAGGCTTAATACCACATGGAAGCCACTGGAATTTATGGCTTGTACCCTCTGAAGCAATCACCTGAGCTGTACATGGAGCCCTTTGAGCCATCATAGGTTCTAGAGCTGCCAGGATGCAGGGAGCAGTGTCCCAAGGCTGCTTAGGGCAGTGGGACCTTGGGCCTGGTTCACAAAACCATTCTTCCCTCCTAGGCCTCTGGGCCTGTGATGGAAGGGACTGCTCAAAGTTCTCTGAAATGCCTTTGAAGTCTTTCCCCCTTTATCTTGGCTATGAGCACTTGGCTTCCTTTTAGTTACGCAAATATATCTGCTCTTTTAAATATAAGTTCCAACCATAGGTCGTTTCTTTGCTCACACATATAAACGCAGACTCTTAGAAGCAACCAGGCTACTTCTTGAATGCTTCACTGCTTAGAAATTTCTTCCACCAGGTACCCTATACCATCACTCTCAAGCTCAAAGTTCCACAGATCCTAGGGCAAGGGCGCAATGCAGCCAAGTTCTTTGCTAAGTCATAACAACAGTGACCTTTGCTCCAATTCTCAATAAGTTCCTCATGTCCATCTGAGAACTCATCAACCTGGACTTCACTGTCCCTGTCACTATCAGCATTTCAGTCACAACCATTTAACCAGTCTCTAAGCCATTCCAAACTTTTCCTCATCAACCTGTCTTCTTCTGAGCCCTCTAAACTGTCCCAACCTCTGCCTATTACTTGTACATTTTCAGTTATCTTTCTTTCTTTTTTTTTTTTTTTTAAGAGACGGGGTCTTGCTATGTTGCCCAGGCTGGAGTGCAGTGACTATTCACTGGCGCGATCCCACACTGATCAGCATGGGAGTTTTGACCTGCTCTGTTTCCAACTTGGGCCAGTTCACCACTCCTTAGGCAACCTGGTGGTCCCCCGCTCCCAGGAGGTCACCATATTGATGCCAAACTTAGTGCGGACACCCGATTGGCATAGCGCACTACAGCCCAGAACTCCTGGGCTCAAGTGGTCCTCCCACCTCAGCCTTCCAAATAGCTGGGACTACAGGCACACGCCACCGCGCCCGGCCATTTTCAGGCATCTTTATAGCAATTTCCCACTCCTTGGTACAAATTTTCTGTGTTAGTCTATTCTCACATGCTATGAAGGAATATGGGACTGGGTAATTTATAAGGAAAACAGTTTTAATTAATGTGAGGCATCTCACATGGCAGGAGCAGGAGCAAGAGAGAGATGAGGGAGGTGCCACACACTAAAATGACCAGATCTCACAAGAATTCACTCACTATAGTCAGGACAGTACCCAGCAGGTGGTGCTAAACCATTCATGAGCGATCCACCCCCATGAGTCAATCACCTCCCACCAGGCCCCGCCTCGAACACTGGGGATTATATTTCTTTCTTTCTTTTTTTTTTTTTTTTTAAAGACGGGGTTTCACCATGTTGGTCAGGCTAGTCTTGAACTCCTGACCTTGTGATCTGCCTCCCTTGGCCTCCAAAGTGCTTGGATTACAGGTGTGAGCCACCGTACCCGGCCACTGGGGATTATGTTTCAACATGAGATTTGGGCAGGGACATACATTCAAACTATATCACCTACTTTCCTGATTATGCATGTGGGAAAAGAACCTGAAAGTGTTCCCTAAACTTTCAACCAATGCTTCTTTTTTCTTTTAATTTTTTTTTTTTTTTTTTGTAAAGTCAAGGTGTTTTGCTATGTTGCCCAGCCTAGTCTCAAACTCCTGGACTCAAGTGATCCTCTCTCCTTGGCCTCCCAAAGTGTTGGGATTACAAGCATAGGCCGTC
>PVKV010040493.1:0-12193 GCA_004027835.1 Alouatta palliata
AAATACAAAAATTAGCTGGGCATGGTGGCACGTGCCTGTAGTCCCAGCTACTCGGGAGGCTGAGGCAGGAGAATTGCTTGAACCCAGGAGGCGGAGGTTGCGGTGAGCCGAGATCGCGCCATTGCACTCCAGCCTGGGTAACAAGAGTGAAACTCCATCTCAAAAAAAAAAAAAAAAAAAAAAAAAAAAAAAAAAAAAAAAAAAAAAAAAAAAAAAAAAAGATATTTGTTGTGTGAGCTTGGAGAATCCCTTTTGCTTTAAATTAGTATCTATGGACTGCAAAGATTAGGTACTAATCAGTTTCCTCTTAATTCTAAAATGTCATGTTTCTACACTAAGTACTTCAATTAGAGCATTGTTATAAAGATACTTGTGGAATTCTGGCTGCAGTGAGCATAGGAGAGACCATGGGAAGATGACATTCTCTGGTGTCTGATTGATGTCACTGTATAAACCAAATATTTGTTATAACATGTTTCTGGCCAGGTGCGGTGGCTCATACCTGTAATCCCAGCACTTTGGGAGGCCGAGGCAGGTGGATCACCTGATGTCAGGAGTTCAAGATCAGCCTGGCCAACATGGTAAACCCTGCACTTCAGCCTGGGTGACAGAGTGAGACTCGGTCTCAAAAAAACAAACAGCTGGGCGCGTTGGTGCATGCCTGTAGTCCCTGCCGCTCGGAAGGCTGAGGTGGGAGGATTGCTTGAGCCCAGGAGTTCTGGGCTGTAGTGTGCTATGCTGGTCAGGTGTCCGGCATCAATATGGAGACCTCCTGGGAGGGGGAGACCACCAGGTTGCCTAAGGAGGGGTGAACCAGCCCAGGTCAGAAACGGAGAAGGTCAAACCTCCCATGCTGATCAGTAGTGGGATCGCGCCTGTGAATAGCCAGCCACTGCACACCAGCCTGAGCAACATAGCGAGACCTCGTCTCTCAAACAAACAAACAAACAAAAAAACCCAGATGTTTCTGAGACACTATAAGGACCAGAAGTACTTTTTTTTTTTTTTTTTTTTTGAGACAGAGTCTCGCTTTGTCCACCAGGCTGTAGTACAGTGGCACGATCTTGGCTCACTGCAACCTCCAGGGTTGAAGCGATTCTTACCATGTAGCTGTGCATGCCTCGATGCCAGGCTAATTTTTGTATTTTTAGTAGAGATGGAGTTTCACCACGTTGGCCAGGCTGGTCTCAAATTCCTGACCTCAAGTGATCTGCCTGCCCTGTTGCATCCTCCCAAAGTGCTGGGATTACAGGCGTGACCCACCGTGCCCGGCCCCCAGAAGTACATTCTGAATTACCCTAGTCCACGGAGAGAAGCTATGAAATGCTGGGCAAACCACTGAGTGGAAATGTTGGTTGGGGATAACTAATCTCATGATTTATCTCAGTGGATAGCTTATGTGTTATAGTTTAGAGAAAATGAGCACTGCAGTGCCTAGAGTTGGGGAGGGTTTGGGGAACTGGCACACTCCTGGTAACATAAGTGGGTGTTTTTCTTCTGAGGGATATTTTCACGGTATGTGTCAAGAGCTTTCGACCTAGCAATTCCCCCTCTTAGGATTTATCTTAAGGGAAGAATTACGGATGTGTACAGAAATTTAGCTACAAGGATGATGCTTTAGCAGTATTTTTTTTTTTTTTTTTTTTTTTTTTTTTTTGAGACAGAGTCTCACTCTCTCACCAGGCTGGAGTGCAGTGGCCCGATCTTGGCTCATGGCAACCTTCACCTCCCGGGTTCAAGTGATTCTCCTGCCTCAGCCTCCCGAGTAGCTGGGACTATAGACACCTGCCACCATGCCCGGCTAATTTTTGTACTTTGAGTAGAGATGGGGTTTCACCATGTTGGCCAGGATGGTCTTTTGATATCTTGACCTCGTGATCCACCCACCTCGGCCTCACAAAGTGCTGGGATTACAGACGTGAGCCACTGCGCCTGGCTATTTATTTTTAATTTTTTCTTTATATATGTTGATTACTTACAGATAATTTTTATTTTTTATTTTATTATTATTTTTTGAGTTGGAGGCTTACCCTGTCCGCCAAGCTGGAGTGTAGTGACGCGATCTCGGCTCTCTGCAATGTCTACCTCCTGGGTTCAAGTGATTCTTTTGCCTCAGCCTCCCGAGTATCTGGGACTACAGGCATGTGCCACCGTGCCTGGCTAATTTTTGCATTTTTAGTAGAGACAGGGTTTCACCATATTGGGCAGGCTGGTCTCAACTGACCTCGTGATCTGCCCGCCTTGGCCTCTCAAAGTACTAGATTACAGGCGTGAGCCACTGTGCCCGGCTAATTTTTATTTTTTTAGAGACAGAGTCAACTAATTACAGATGATTTTTATTTTAGAGACAGGGTCAACTATTATGCTTACAGATAATTTTATTTCTTTTTTTTTTTTTTTTTGAGACGGAGTTTCGCTCTTGTTACCCAGGCTGGAGTGCAATGGCGCGATCTCGGCTCACCGCAACCTCCGCCTCCCGGGTTCAAGCAGTTCTCCTGCCCCAGCCTCCCACGTAGCTGGGACTACAGGCACGTGCCACCATGCCCAGCTAATTTTTGTATTTTTAGTAGAGACGGGGTTTCACCATGTTGACCAGGATGGTCTCGATCTCTTGACCTCGTGATCCACCCGCCTCGGCCTCCCAAAGTGCTGGGATTACAGGCGTGAGCCACCGCGCCCGGCAATTTTATTTCTTTAGGGACAGGGTTTCTCTATGTTTTTCAGGCTAGACTTGGACTCCTGGACTCATGTGGTCCTCCTACCTCCCAAAGTGCTGGGTTTACAGACCTGAGCCACTGTGTCTGGCCCACCTCTTTCTAATTCCAAACATATTTACCTCAAGGAGTGTCTTTTAAGTTACCCGAGAAACTAATTTTTAGGTTGATTCGACAAAGAAAAGGCTATTTTTTTTTTTTTTTTAAGAGACAGGGTTTCTCCATGTTGGTCAGGCTGGTCTTGAACTCCTGAACTCAGGTGATCCACTCGCCTTGGCCTCCCAAAGTGCTGGGATTACAGGCGTGAGCCACCGCACCTAGCCCAAAGTAAGACTATTTTCAGTAAATTCTAGGTGGTTTGCAAAATTACAAACGTGATGGTAAAACCAAAGTAATTACTGGAGAATTTACTTAGATTTATGTGCAACCATTTCTTTCTTCAGAAGGTGATCTGTTGAGAAAAGTGGTACGAATACTGGGAAAAACCTGCTCTTCTGCACTAAGTGGGAGACAATGTCACAAGTTAGATGCTCTTATTCCTATGATGCCCCCTCGGACTTCATCAATTTTTCATCTTTGGATGATGGAGATACTCAAAATGTGGATTCATGGTTTGGTAAGTGCTTGCTTTCTCTGGCAATTTTAAGGATTAGTGGCTTGCTGAGGACCTTTCAAAAATAGAAGGGGTTATAAGAAAATGACTAATATCAACTCCTTTCTGCACCAAAACATTTTGTCATCCATGATATTATGGGAATAATTGAAATGCCCAGTATTCGGGAAATGGAACCATCAGTACAAATTAATGTTTTGTAGTTCAGAATGGCAGATTTAAGCTTTAGGGACATATGGGAAAATTCAGATGAACCAGTATTCAGCAAAACTCCCATGCTCAAATATGTCTGTAGTGATGGCAGCCACATAAAAATTTTCTGTATTATCATTGGACATAGATTATATCACAGCTAGGATATTCACCTCCATACGGTCTACCAGTTTTACTCGGCTTTCTCCAGTTTTACTTGTATTCACTTTTTAAAAATGTATTTGTATTAAGTTTTATCATCTGCAGTTTTATTTTATTTTATTTTATTTTTGAGACAGTCTCACTCCGTCACCAGGCCCCAGGCTGGAGTGCAGTGGCGCGACCTCGGCTCACTGCAACCTCCGCTGCCCGGGTTCAAACAATTCTCCTGCCTCAGCCTCCCAAGTAGCTGGGACTACAGGCGTGTGCCACCACGCCCAGTTAGTTTTTTTGTATTTTTAGTAGAGATGGGGTTTCACCATGTTGACCAGGATGGTCTCGATCTCTTGACCTTGTGATCCGCCCGCCTCGGCCTCCCAAAGAGCTGGGATTACAGGCGTGAGCCACCGCGCCCAGCCCTTGCAGTTTTATTATTTGTATTGGTTTATGTATCTACCACCACAGTCAAGGTACTGAACAGTTCTAGCATTACGAGAATCTCTTGTATTGCCCTTTTATAACTACTCTCACTTCCCTCCTGCCACCCCTCCCTCAATTCATTTGTTTTTTTTTTTGAGATGCAGTCTCCATCTGTTGTCTAGGCTGACATGCAGTGGTGTAGTCTCAGCTCACTGCAACCTTCGCCTCTCGGGTTCAAGCAATTCTCCTGCCTTAGCCTCCCAAGTAGCTGGGATTACAGACACCCACTAGCACGCCTGGGTAATTTTTGTATTTTTAGTAGAGACGGTGTTTCACTATGTTGGCCAGGCTGGTCTCGAACTCCTGACCTCAAGTGATCTGCCTGCCTCAGCCTCCCAAAGTGCTGGGATTACAGGTGTGAGCAAAACAAATAGTGATTTGTAATAGTGATTCATTGTAATCAGCCCTTAATTCATTTTTCTTTTTTTTTTTTTTGAGACATAGTTTCACTCTTGTCCAGGCTGGAGTGCAATTGTGTGATCTTGGCTCACTGCAACCTCCACCTCCCAGTTCAAGTGATTCTCCTGCCTCAGCCTCCTGAGTAGCTGGGATTACAGGCATGCGCTACCACGCCTGGCTAATTTTGTATTTTTAGTAGAGAAGGGGTTTCTCCATGTTGGTCAGGCTGGTCTCAAACTCTCAACCTCAGGAGATCCACCCACCTCAGCCTCCCAAAGTGCTGGGATTACAGCTGTGAGCCACTGCGCCTGGCTCTCAATTCATTTTTAAATGGAAGGATTATGCTGTTAAGAACCAGTCCCAGAAAGAGATATTATTGCTTGGCCAACAATAAATAAGAATGTGGTTACATTTTACCATTACTTTGGAATATTATCTGATGAGGCCCCTTGATTCTTTTTCATGTCTCCATCCTCCTTATCAAGAGAAATCACTATCAGTATTTGGTGGGGAACAGAAGTGAGTCCATTGCAGCTGTACTTACCCGTATAATGCTTTGTGCAAAATGTATGCACTTATCTGTATAATGCATTGTCCAAATGACACCTGCCAAAGAATGGCAGATACCGTTCTTTTGGAAAAGGACTTTAATGGCATCCATTGGGGATCCTGAGAGGAAGAGTCTATTGGAGGTGGTGTATGAGGAAGGGTAAATACAAGGGCCAGCTGTCCTGCAGGGATCTTCCCCATGCCCTTGCTTCACTGGAACCCTAAGGAAATGGCGCTGAAGATTTCTTTTTCTAAGCTTTTCTTTAAAATAAAAAAGAAAAGAAAAGATTAGCATAAGAATATTATTAAATACAATTCAGAAGAAAAAAAATGACCCCACTATTTTTCCAAAACCACCTTAATTTAAAATTTTTTTCTTTATTTTTTTTTGTTTTTGCCAGAATTATTTTGGCTAACAAAACCACCTCAGTTTTAATATATTACTTTCCAGTTTTTTCCCAATAGTCACATCTTTTTACACAGTTGCAAGCAGAGTATATATGCACAGGATGGTTATTGCTATGTCTCATTGCATTCCTGAAACTTACCAGTAGGCTGTTGGTGGAACAGACCCTTCCCTTCTTTGTACTGACTTCTGGGCACAGTAGAATCTAAGATAAAATTTCCTGAAAGAACCTAGCTCTGCTCTACTCTCACACACCCCTTTATCCTCTCACCACCCCAGTAAGGAGGAAACTCTGTAAGACTATACAGATATCTCTTGTAAGCCCTACAGTTCCTGATGGTT
Organism: Alouatta palliata; assembly: GCA_004027835.1. Taxonomy (NCBI): domain Eukaryota; kingdom Metazoa; phylum Chordata; class Mammalia; order Primates; family Atelidae; genus Alouatta; species Alouatta palliata. The sequence continues at coordinate 5,855 of PVKV010040493.1, forward strand.
ACAGTTTTCTTCAAGAGCAACGTGATGTATTTAGGGGGTAGATAAAGCCAGTTCATGCTTGTATGACCCTAAATGTGTACCAAACAAAGATAAGGAGTTGTTCACAGTGCAGAATTTGTACTTTTCCTTTTTGTAATACATTGTTCAATGTTGCAGTTTTTTAGTGATTGTTTTTATAATCTATCTCTGACGTGTAATGTGTACTTTTTCTTTTGATTGCTAGAACTTTGCTTGTACTTGCCAAATGAGTTGGAAGTGTACTGGTAGGGAGCTTTAGCTTGCATTTTAAGTGCATGATAGTGATTTGTTTTGCTTCCTTGCTCATTGTTTGGACAATGATGATCTTCCCTTTTCACAGAGGAGAAGGCCAATTTGGAGAGTAAGTTACTGGGGAAGAGTGGAACTGGAGGGATTTTTCAGGGCAAAACTCCTTTGAGAAAGACTAATCTTCAGCAAGATACTGTCACACCTTTGAAGCCAGGTAAGAAAACATCTCAGAAAAAACTCCTTGGCAGAATGGTGGGACAGTGTTTTAGAAGCCTGAGGATTTGGGAAAATTACCTAAATGCTCTATCACTTTGTTTATTATTGGTAAAGTGCGCTAATTCATTTAATGATGAGTGTAAAACTAATGATGTGCTACACTTAAAAAAAACTCTTGGAACTAAAACTAACATAGAATTTTTTTTTTTTTAAGATGGGCTCTGGTTCTGTCACTCAGGCTGGAGTGCAGTGGCACAGTCATAGCTCACTGCAGCCTCAGACTCCTGAGCTCAAGAGATTCTCCTGCCTCAGACTCCTTAGTAGCTGGAATTATAGGTACTCACCACCATGCCTGGCTGAATTTTTAAAATTTTAGTGGAGATGGAGTATTTGCTGGCCAAGCTGGTCTTGACCTCCTGGCTTCAAGTGATCTTCCCACCCCAGCTTCCCAAAGTGTTGGGATTATAGGTGTGAGCTACTGTGCCCAGAGGCTAACATAGAATTTTATTGCCAGATACATAACTGTTTTCTTTTATGACAAGATTTAATGTAACCTAACCTGGGTCTGGCTGGGAAATAAAACAGCAAGAAAGAAGAGTGTACTCCTTGTCATTTTATAAGAATTCTTTGAGTTATGTATCTGATTTTAAAAGATTATTGGCATTTAAACTGGTGGGTACTAAATCTGCAGAATATTATCTGTTTGGTCAGAACATAAGAAGCATTCTTTAAGCGGTCATAAACTCCCTCTTGAAAATGATTGTTTTGGGAAAAAAAAGCTCTATTTAGATCTAATTCACACATCATATGATTCATTTAAGATAAACATTTCAGTGTTTTTAAGTATATTCACAGAGTTGTGCAACCGTCATCCTATCAGTTTATAACATTTGAAAAATATTCTATGGGTGAATCTGAAACTGGTCTCCATCACACCATTAACTGGAAGGGCCTTGTCAGAGAAGTAGATATATTTTCAGCTTAGTTTAGTTTGCAGAGTCTGAGCTACTAGGCTGTTTCAAATAATTAATTCATGAGTACAGGTGCTATCTATTAAATTTGGGATCTGGACAAGGACCCTGAACTTTGGCATCTTATCTTTCTTGCACAAAGGGTTAGAACTATGTGGCATGGTTCACGTGACGTACTTGGAATGCTGGTGGCCTGGAGTGCTATATCTTCAGGCACATTTTATTAGTTCATTCCATGTGGGGAATTTTCTGTAGCTGTGATGGTGTTTGTGCTCTTCTTGAATTGAAGGAGAACGCAATGTTACCTAGTTTGTCTGGACTGCATTCAATTTAAGACTGTTTGTATCCAGTGGTTTCTATCATCAAATAGAGCAGCAAGCACCAAAGTAAGACGTTTGCTGGGACCATGATGTGACAGAGACCATATACACTACTTATATGCCTGCCCCTTAGGCCCCTCAAAGTCTTTTTTTTTTTTTTTTCCCCCCGGTGAGATGGAGTTTTGCTCTTGTTGCCCAGGCTAGAGTGCAGTGGCACAAGCTCGGCTCACTGCCAACTTCTGCCTCCCTGGTTTGAGTGATTCTCCTGCCTCAGCCTCCCGAGTAGCCGGGATTACAGGCATGTACCACCACACGCAGCTAATTTTGTATTTTTAGTGGAGATGGGGTTTCTCCATGTCGGTCAGGCTGATCTTGAACTTCTGACCTCAGGTGATCCACCTGCCTCAGCCTCCCAAAGTGCTGGGATTACAGGCATAAGCCACCACGCTTGGCTTCTTTTTTTTTTTTTTTGAGACAGTCTCACTCTGTTTCCCAAGATGGAGTGCAGTGGCATGATCTCAGCTCACTGCCATCTCCACCTTCCAGGTTTAAGTGATTCTCCTATCTCAGCCTCCCAAGTAGAGGGGATTACAGGTGTGCACCAACATGCCTAGCTAATTTTTGTATTTTTAGTAGAGACAGGGTCTTGCCATGTTGCCCAGGCTGGTCTTGAACTCCTGGTCTCAAGTGATCTACCTGCCTGGTCCTCCCAAAGTGCTGGGATTACAGGTGTCAGTCACTGCGCCTGGCCTTTGTATTCTTACTATACATTCTCACCTCTCCATTAATGCTATTCCTCCTGCCTTGAATATCCTTAACTGAGAAGTACCTACTCACCTACTCATTGTTCAAAGTCCAGCTCAAATATCTTTTTTTCTGTAACTGATTCCCCTTATCTGTGTTCTCAAAGCACCTATCATGCCTCTATTTTAATGTCAATTTCTCATTGAGTTGTTGGTATACAGAAATACAATTAATTTTTTTGCTTTTATTATTATTTTATTTTCTTGAGACATAGTCTTGCTCTGTTGCCCAGCCTGTAGTGCAGTGGCATGATCTTGGCTCACTGCAACGTCCACCTCCTAGGCTCAAGCAATCTTCCTGTGTCAGCTTCCTGAGTAGCTGGACCACAGGCATGCACCACCTCAACGAAATTTTGTATTTTTTTGTAGAGACAGGGTCTTGCCATGTTGCCCAGGTTGGTAGTGAACTCCTGGGCTCAAGCAATCCACCTGCCTTGGCCTCCCAAAGAGCTGGGATTACAGGTATGTACCACAGCGCTTGGCCTGCTTTATTATTTTTAACTGTCATGTTAACAATTGTACATATTTATGTGGTACAGTGTGCTATTTTGATACATGCATACAATGTGAAGTGATCAAATCAGGGTAATTAGTATATCCATCACCTCAAAAACACTTATCTCTTTGCCCTGGGAACATTCAGAATTCACTCTTTTAGGTATTTGAAAATACACTATAGTTATTAATTATAGCTGTTTTCGTGCTATAAAACACTAGAACTTAATCCTCCTATCTAGCTATACTTCTTGTATTTGTTAACTAACCTTTGGCTACCTTTCTTCCTCCCTACACTTTTCTGCCTCTAGTAACCACTATTCCACTCTCTACTTCTGTGAAATAAACTTTTTAGCTTCTACATAGGAGTAAGTACATGTGATATGTATCTTCTTTTTGTTTTTTTGGGAGATGGAGTCTCACTCTGTCACCCAGGCTAGAGTGCAGTGGTACGATCCTGGCTCACTGCAACCTCTGCCTCCTGGTTTCAAGCAATTCTCCTGCCTCAGCCTCCTTAGTAGCTGTCTACTGTCATATGCCACCATGCCCGGCTAATTTTTGTACTTTTTAGAGACAAGGTTTCATCATATTGGCCAAGTTGGTCTTGAACTCCTGACTTCATGATCTGATCACCTTGATCTCCCAAAGTGCTGAGATTATAGGCGTGAGCCACCACGTCCAGCCAATATTTATCTTTCTATGCCTGACTTATTTCACTTAACATAATGTCCTTCAGGTTCATCCATGTTGCCATGAATGACAGAATTTCATTCTTTTTTTTTTTTTTTTTTTTTTTTTTTGAGACGGAGTTTAGCTCTTGTTACCCAGGCTGGAGTGCAATGGCACAACCTCGGCTCACCGCAACCTCCGCCTCCTGGGTTCAAGCAATTCTCCTGCCTCAGCGTCCCGAGCAGCTGGGACTACAGGCACGTGCCACCATGCCCAGCTAATTTTTGTATTTTTAGTAGAGACAGGGTTTCACCATGTTGACCAGGATGGTCTCGATCTCTTGACCTCGTGATCCACCCGCCTCGGCCTCCCAAAGTGCTGGGATTACAGGCGTGAGCCACCGCGCCCGGCCTGAATTTCATTCTTTTTTATGGCTAAATAGTATTCCATTGTAGGCCGGAAGCTGTGGCTCATGCCTGTAACCCCAGCACCTTAGGAGGCTGAGGCAGGTAGATAGCCTGAGGTCAGGAGTTTGGGACCATCCTGGCCAACATAGTGAAACCCCGTCTCTCCTAAAAATAAAAAAAATTAGCTGGGTGTGGTAGTGGGCACCTATAATCCCAGCTAGTCGGAAGGCTGAAGCGGGAGAATCGCTAGAACCCAGGAGGCAGAGGTTGCAGTGAGCTGAGATTGGGCCATTGCAGTCCTGCCTGGGCGATAAGAGTGAAACTCTATCTAAAAAAAATAGTATTCCATTGTACCTATATGCCACATTTTATCTGTTCATTTGTTGATGGATACTTCAGTTGATTTTGTATCTTGGCTATTGTGAATAGTGCTGTAATAAAAATGGGAGTGCTGATAGATATCTCTTTTATGTACTGATTTCCTTCGCTTTGGATATATACCCAGTAGTGGGATTGCTGGATTGTTTGGTAATTGTATTTCTAATATTTTGAGAAATATTTCTAATATTTCTCAAATACAATTTGAGAAATTGTATTTCTAATATTTCTAATATTTGATCTCTGCATCCTCATAGATGCAGAGAAATTTTAAATATTTTTTAGAGTATTCATTCTAACTGGAATGAAAGGATATATCGTTGTGATTTTTAATTTGCATTTCTCTGATGATTAGTAATATTGAGGGTTTTTTTACATACCTTTTGGCCATTTGTATGTGTTCTTTTGAAAGATGTTTATTCAGCTTATTTGTCCAGCCATTGAGTTATTTGAGTTCCTTGTATATTCTGGACATTAGTCCCTTGTTGAATGAATAGTTAACAAATATTTCCTTCCAGTCTTTAGGTTGTCTCTTCACTCTGTTGATTGTTTCCTTTGCTGTGCAGAAAGTTTTTAATATAATGCCAGGCCGGGCATGGTGGCTCATGCCTCTAATTCTAGCACTTTGGGAGGCTGAGGCGGGCAGATCACCTGTGGTCAGGAGTTTGAGACCAGCTTGGCCAACATGGTGAAACCCCATCTCTACTAAAAATACAAAAAAAAAAAAAAAAAAAGGGCGAGGTGGTGGGCGCCTGTAATCCCAGCTACTCGGGTGGCCGAGGCAGGAGAATCGCTTGAACTTGGGAGGCGGAGGTTGCAGTGAGTTGAGATGACACTGTTGCACTCCAGCCTGGGCGACAAGCAAAACTCAATCTAAAAAATATATATGTATTCCAATTTGTCTACTTTTGCTTTTGTTGCCAGTGCTTTTGAGGTCTTGTTCATAGAGTCTTTGCCCAGAACCATGTCCTAAAGTGTTTCCCATATGCTTTTATTTTATTATTTTATTTCTTTTTTTATTTTTGAGACAGAGTCTCACTCTGTCGGCTAGGCTGGAGTGTAGTGGCACGATCTCAGCTCACTGCAACCTCTGCCTCCTAGGTTCAAGCGATCCTCTTGCCCCAGCCTCCCGAGTAGCTTGGATAGCTTGGACTACAGGGGCGTACCACCACACCTGGCTAATTTTTATATTTTTAGTAGAGATAGGGTTTTGCCATCCTGGCCAGGCTGGTCTCGGACTTCTGACCTCAAGTGATCTGCCCACTTCGGCTTTCCAAAGTGCTGGAATTATAGGCTTGAGCCACTGCACCTGGCCTCCACTATGTTTTTAGTTGTTTCTAAAGTCTTACATATCAGTCTTTAATCCATATTGAGTTGATTTTTATGTATGGTAAGAAATAGGTGTCTATTTTCATTTTTCTGCATATAAATATCTAGTTTGATATTTACTGAATTTATTGAATTTTCAAATTTAAATTTTATTTTAGATACAAGCTCTCACTCTATTGCCCAGGCTTGTCTCGGAATTCTTGGGCCTTAACAATCCTACCACCTCAGCCTCCCAAAGCTAGCACCATTTGTTTTATTTATTTATTTTTTTTAATTTTATTTTTATTTTTTTTGAGACGGAGTTTTGCTCTTGTTACCCAGGCTGGAGTGCAATGGCGCGATCTCGGCTCACCGCAACCTCCGCCTCCTGGGTTCAAGCAATTCTCCTGCCTCAGCCTCCCGAGTAGCTGGGACTACAGGCACGTGCCACCATGCCCACCTAATTTTTGTATTTTTAGTAGAGACGGGGTTTCACAATGTTGAC
>PVKV010040494.1:0-12171 GCA_004027835.1 Alouatta palliata
TTTTTTTTTGAGAGGGAGTTTCGCTCTTGTTACCCAGGCTGGAGTGCAATGGCGCGATCTCAGCTCACTGCAACCTCCGCCTCCTGGGTTCAAGCAATTCTCCTGCCCCAGCCTCCCAAGTAGCTGGGACTACAGGCACGTGCCACCATGCCCAGCTAATTTTTGTATTTTTAGTAGAGACGGGGTTTCACCATGTTGACCAGGATGGTCTCAATCTCTTGACCTCGTGATCCATCCGCCTCGGCCTCCCAAAGTGCTGGGATTACAGGCGTGAGCCACCGTGCCCGGCCTGCATATGTATTCTTAAAAAGGGTAGAACACTAAGGCTAATCATTCAGTGATTGTATTATATACTTACTTATGTTTAAAGAAAATATAAAGTAAATCACAAATTAATGACTTTGAATTTGTTATATATATATATATATATGGTTTTATTTATTTTTCTAAAATGTAGTGTTATACATTATTATACATACTAAAGCTGAAGAATTTCTAGGAGAGCTATTAATTAATCTATTAATTAACCTAATAATGACCATAAATGTGGAGTTGATGTCTCCCTGAATCAGATAATTTGGATAGTACTCAGACTAGTTTTCTGAAGTTAATTATCCAATTAACCTGAAGATTGCTTGTAACTACTACTGCTTTTATCACAATACCTTGCGTTGTGGTATTAGAAACCCTAAAAAAAAATTTTAAACCCTGTTAAAATGCAATTCAGTTACTTGAAAGAGAACACATATTTGGTCATTTGCGTTCAGTCACCCATTAGTATGGATAAATAAATCATATATGTATTACTTATAATCCTGAAGATAACAAAGCTAGAAAATAAGTGCACTTTTCCAAGGAGAAGAAATATTGAAGTATATGTGCCTCCTTTGCTTGAGGATTAGATGAAAAGCATCAAGAATAGCCTGGGAATTGGTGTGGTTCATGGATCCCAAGGGAAGAAGAGTAAAGAATATCAATAACAAGATATAAGCTGTTTTTACATCATATAATACCTGTATTTTAAACTGTTAATAACGTTTCTCTAATTAGTTCTTCTGTAATATTAGAGTCATTTATGCACATGTGAGAAAGCAGAAATACAGTTTTGAGTGCTTATACAGCCATCACAGTGCTTTCACATGTGATGGTTGAGGTCTCCTCAAATATAGTTTAATATTCCAACACATCTTCATACCACCTTGTAAATGTGCATACAACTTCTCCTTTTTCTTAACTATTCAGCACAGTTTTTGATATTTATGGAAATCTGGGAAGGGAAATCATTTCCCTGTCAGGATTAAATTTTTTTTGAACTCTAGAGTACTCGGGATTATTATCTTGAAAATAGGTTTATATTCAAATATAGATTTATATTGGAGCTGAAGAAATTGAAAAGAAAAATTACAGTTACATTCCAACAGGAGCATATTTAAGGTAACTCACATATTGATGGCAGCAGCAGCCCATCTGGAGTGGCCTCTACAAAGATGCTGACTGCAATGGGGCAGGCGTGGCCATGACTGTGCACTCCACAAAGCCAGTGGGGGCCGGGAACAGGTGGGAACCCACCCATGGCTGTGCCTGGATGGATCAGCATGCACTTCATCCTTTCAGAGCCCATAAACACCGTGGATTCAACCAGATGTCGGGACTACCAGCTGCCGGAGCCACTTCTGGTCTCCTTGACTCATTGGGATGACCTGTCTGTGGAAAGTAGTTAAACTCCCTGGGTCTTCTCTCTGCTTAGGACTGCACTCATCAGGACTGCTTGCCTGCGGAGAGGAGCTACCCACTCCAGGTCTCTTCTGTGCTGAGAACTGGACACTCATCAGGATGACCTGCCTGTGGAAGGAGCTATCCACTTTGGGTTTCCTGAGAGCTGTTCTGTTGCTCAGTAAAGCTCCTCTCCACCTTGCTAACCCTCTAGTTGTCCACATACCTCATTCTTTCTGGACACGGGAAAAGAACTTGGGACCTGCTGAAAGGTGGGACTGAAAGACCTGTAAAACAGTGCTAAAACTTGCCCCCTCAACTTGCCACATTACAGGCAACAAGGAAGAGAGAAGAGCTGAAGCCCTTCAGGGATCCCAGACCTAGGGGCTCCCTGAGCCAGGGCTGTGACACCCTCCTTAGGGCTCTGCAGTTTCTGTCATCTCCAAGCTTCCAGGCATCCCCATGGTTCCCCTTGTCCAGATGCAGGTACCCACAGTGGAAACTGCTTGTGGTGCATCTGATCCAGCCACAGGCTTGCATAGAGCCTGTGCCTGTGCCAGTGCCTGGAGTTGCCCATCTTACCACAGCAGTCAGCATGCCTGGCTGTGTCCAGTGGCTAGACCCTGTGCTTGCTCATTCATGCACCCCTCACCACTCCATGCCTGGCTTGCCCTTGTCAGGCATGGGATCTGAGCCAGTAGCATGAGCCAAGGGTCACCTGCCATGCCAAGTGGGCAGAGTGAGCCCAGAGGGCCCCAGCTAAACTTGGGCAAAGGTGCCACCAGCTACAGAGGTTTCCCAGGTTCAATGTCCAGATATGTCACCTATTAGCTTTGTGATTTGGATAAATTACATAACCTCTCAACTTCCTCAGTGGTCAAAAAGACCATACTCATTGTTAAAACTTTGAATCAATTAAGATGGCCCCTATATGTGATTTCTACTGGCCAAAATGGTGGGGGTGGGAGTTGGGGTGAGGTGGTTCCTGAAACTTAACTGTATTATTTCTGAAGCCTGTTAGATACAATTCTAAATGGAAAGATGGAGAATCTGAGGAAGAAAAAATACAGAAGATTAGAGAATTATATCATAAAAAGAATAATAGCTACAGTTATGGCACATGGAATTAAGAAGAAGTAGATACATCTGCTAAAAATTTTAGACAGCTGTAATGCAAAACCACCAGCTGAGCTATAAGAATCTGTGACTAAAAATATATAAGAATCAAAATAACCAACCATTGGGCTTCCAACCTTCTAAGAGTAGGAAGCAGGTTGAAAAAGCTGGTCAGTCTCCAAAGAGTGTATGAAACTGCATAGTTACTTCACAGGTAGCTAAAGATGATAATGGAAAAGAAAGAATTGCCAAAAGAGAATAAGGATAAAAACAGCTACTCCCAATGAGCAGAATCAGAGATGAACATGAGACATTCCCCATTCCCAGGTTGGCAAGCTATTTAAATATCTGCCTAAGAAGATCTCAGAAGTTTGAAGGACCAGTGTCTGCTGTGTTTCTCTGATTCTTTCGATTGCCAGTAGGAGTATTTGTACTTTTCCCTTTTGCCATTTCACCACTGTATGTCAGGTGTGCTAAAGGTAGCAGTGTTAAAGTCAGGCATTAATTTGCCTTCCTACTGAAAACACAGTGATTTGCACATTAAGGATGGTCATGACAGATCATAAAAGACCAAAAGTCTTCAAAACAATACCATCCATAGATATGTAGTACTCAAGTGACTGAAGCTACCCTTGGTCACTTCAGTCCAAGAGTAGTGGGAGCTTGTCCTTGGGATAGTTGACTTGGTATTGCTGCATGCCCTGTGGGGTTGATCCCTATCATGGACATTATCCAATTAGAAGATGTGGTATAAAATTTGTCCCTGATTTTAGCTGATGTGATTAATGGTATTCACTCCAACATGGAAGACATTCAAATCAGTCTCAACTCATTGGACAGGGCTGTTTTTGATGACCAAACTGGCTAGACTTCTTTGTGGGCCAAGGTAGTATTTGTTCAGTCATTAACACATCCTGCTATATATGGATTAACATCTTAGACCAATTAAAAAGATCAGTACAGAAAATTAAGCAGAAAGCCATCTGGCTTTCTAAGGTAGACATTGAGTGTTTATGGCCTTTGTTCAGCTGATTGGATCAGACATTGTCTCTGGGGATCATGATTGAGGTTAACATTGAAGTTTGGTCTCATACTGCTGCTTGGAGTCATGTTGGTGGAAGCTTTAGTTAAATGCTGCATAAGACAGATTACAGAGATTTTATCCCAACTGACTGTTAATCAGATTAATTATTATGGTCAATTGAGTAGCAGACTCATGGGGAAATTCACCAAAAGGCATAGGAACAATGGGTTTTATAGAAATAAGGAGAGCAGCTATTGGGAGCAATTATCCTTGGGTCTCCCATCTTTCTTCACATTTTCTGAATGTGAGATGTTAAGGTCCCTTTGTTTCAGACTATCTTTTCAAGTATGTTTTTATAGTGAGAGACCTTGGGAAAAAAAAGGCAGTAACTTCCTCTGAACATAAAAGAACCATGTTATTGTTGTTGTTGTTTTAATTTTTAAAAATTTTTTTAAATAAAAAAGCCTAAACTTGATTAGAAAGGAAAGTGAAATATTAACGCAGTAAATTTAGAATGGTTACAGATAGTCACCATCAACATAAATAAATGGAATTCTAGGATAAATTCTTTGTGGAATACTAATGGTCAAGTCACATAAGAGGAAAATTAAATCTTTTGGTGAGGAGATACATTTGAAAACTGCTAAAGAATTAACTATGTAAATTTGTCGGTCTTTCTGAATAGTTTTCTTTATAAAGTAACAGAAGCATTGTAAAAGGGTAAATAAACGACCATCGTAATGACTTTAAAAAAGAAAGAATCATATTTCTTAAGCTCGGGATTTCTCCACTGTAATGTAAACTGTGTGTGCAGGTGACATCTGGCCTTCTTTGCACTGCTTGTGGGAATTGGGACTGGAGAAACCAGTCCAAGTGAATGCTAATATTCTGCCTACTGCTGTTGCTGTGAGTAATAAACGGTTTTATTTCTGATCCATCACCTTGTGTCTTCTACAAATTAAAACTGTGGCTGGCTAAACTGTTAGCTTTCAAATACAGTCAAAATCTCAGACTTGTCATGGATTGTGATTGTTATTTGGTAGGGCAAAATCAATGTTAATTGGTAGGGCAAAGCATACTTACTTCATAATAAATTATGTAACATAAAATTATGCTCACTGATTTTTATCACACTGTTTATCACATATGAACAAATTCATACAGACGTGCATGAAACAAAAGGGATTGCATTATATACATACATAAGCTCAAATGTCATCATCTGCTTTAACCTCCTATACTGCTTTAAAAAAATTCACCTATTAAATTTTAAAGAAATATGTTCAAATCTACCACTGAGATGATGTATTTTCATATTACTCTTTATAGTTGACATAGTTTTGCTTTATTTTAAATTAACTTTAATAGGTGTATGAATCTTTAAAACTTTTATATTTCACTGGTGGACTGAAACTTTTATGTACTGACTACTTTTATTTCTTTACTTGAAGTCTAAAATTGTATAAAATTATTATAGTATGCCATCTTTCTTTTGGTTAAGACTTAACTCATAAATATATGAAATAATAGATAATATATATATGTGTTTGTGTAATTATTTTATCTTCAAACTTAGTTTGCCTTTATAGATATGTTTCTTATAAGCAACATAGTAGTATTTTTTGGTTTTATTTAACTATAGTCTATAATATTTGTTGTAAGAGTCAGTTAATTGATGTTATTATACACTTGTTTGGATTTATTTATAAAATACTCTATTTATAAATATTTATAAAATAGTTTGCCAGTCTTTTTATTCCTTTTTAAATTGTTCTTTCCTTTTTTATGACTAAATATTGCTTTCTTGTGGTACAGTTTCCTTTTCTATTCCTTTCTTGGTTATTCTTAAAAATATAACATGCATACTCTGCTTATCAATATTCAAAAATAACCAACAATTTCATCCTTAATCACATCACTATGAGAATATTAGAACACTTTAAGCTGTTTTCATTCTATCCCAAATGACTTCCTATTTTTAGTTATTTCTTTCAATACAATCTAATAGAATTTTAACTGTTTTATATATAAAATATGTATTAGTATGTGTCCCTGTGTGTACCAATTTCCATGCTCTTTGCTTGTCCGGCATTGTTCCTCATATCTCCTACTGGGATCCATTTTTGTCTGTGTAATTATAGCTTTGGTATTTCCATTATTCAGGGTCTGATGGTGGCAATCCTCTTTGGTTTTTTTTTTTTTTTTTTTTTTTTTTTTTTTTGCCTGGATCATTTTAAGTGGCTTAGTTATTGTAAGACTGTAAGCTCATGTTTCATTACTCCAGTTATATGGTACTGTGCCATCCTGAAAAAGTATTTGGAATTTTGGAAAAAGTTCTCTTTTCCTAGAGAACAGTTATGATGGTTGTAAGATAGTCTTCTGGCAAAGGATGATAAACATCAGAATCTGCCCAAGTGTAATAGTCAGAATAATGAGAGTTTTAGGAGTTACAGTGGGATACAGAAAAATAATTTTTAGGTCCCAAATTTGCTACCATAATTAACCTCCTCTTTGTTTTTTAGTGATTAATTAAAATTTTTTTTTCTTGAAATTAAAATTGTTTTTTCTTGTTCTAAGGAGTAAATTTTACAGTATATTTAATGCTAGAGAATAGATATTCTATCTCGTTACTTGCCGGGTATTTTCACTCTCCTTCTACCTTCCATTGTTTTTAATAAATCAACAATTGTCATTCATTTCCTTTTAGGTAGTAAATTTTTTCTTTGGTGATTTAAGATTTTAAGATATCTTTTCCTTGAGATTTGCTACAAACATTATGTTTTTTACTGTGGTTTGTTGTGTATGTGTGTATAATTATGCAGCTTGGGTATTATTTGATCTCCTATATCACAATATTAGAAATCTTTCATTAATTCTTTGAAAATTATCAACCAATACCTAAATATTGCCTCCTCAGTATTTCACCTTCCAATGATTAGATATTAAAATTGTTTACTCTGTTCTCCATGTAGCTTAATTCCTCTTTCATATTATCTATGGTAAGCAGAATTCTATGACACCTCCAAGATCTCTGTCCTCAGAGATTATGCACCCTCTGTATTATCCTATGGTATAATCACCCTTATGATTAGGTTATCTGGCACCATTGACTTTAGGAAGAGAGATTAACTTTGATGAAATTTACCTAATCCTGAAAGAGGAATGGTTTCTTCCTGAGAAATAAATAAGAAACATAAAAGAGATCAAACATGAGGGAGACTCTCTGTTGCTGGCTGTGAAAATGGAGAGTGCCACAAGATGCAGGTGGCTCTTAGGACCTTAGAGAAAACCAAACTTTGTCTAATCTGCTTCTAATAATAAATGTCGAATTTTTAATATTAATAATTATATTTTTTACTCTAAAATTTTTATATATACACAAGTGTATATACATATTTACACAAATATATTTACATATATACATAGATGTATGTGTGTGTGTGTGTGTACATATATATATACACACACACATATATATTCCCATTTATATGGTCTATTGCAATTTAATGATATTTTCAATTGCTTTAACACATTATTTTTAAACATAGACATTCATTTGTGAAAATGTGAAGTCCTGGATTAAAGGTTGGATCTTCCAAAGACGTGTTTTTTCTAAAAATTGTGATTTTCATTGTTGAAAGAGGGGTCTGGTGGGAGGTGATTGAATCATGGGGACAGATTTTTCCCTTGCTGTTCTCATGATAGTCAATTAATTCTTCTGAGATTTGATTGTTTGAAAGTGTGTAGCACTTCCCTCTTTGCTCTCTTTCTTCCTCCTGCTTTCACCATGAATATGTGCTTGCTTCCCCTTTGCCTTCTGCCATGATTGTTAAGTTTTCTGAGGCCTCCACAGAAGCAGAAGCCTGTACAGACAGACTGCAGAACTGTGAGCCAACTATACCTGTTACCTTGATAAATTACCCAGTCTCAGGAGCCAATTATACCTGTTACGTTCATAAATTACCTAGCTCTTTATAGTAGTGCGAGAACAGACTGTGAATACAAGTATCCAGGGGAATTATCAGAAAGAGTATGATTTAAACAATCATTGGTTGGAATGTTTTAGGGCCACCTAGGTGCTGTCAATACTGACTGAAATCCTAAGTGAAGATTGGCTTAAGTTTACAAATTCTCAGAGGAATCTATTGTTCCTTGAAAAATACAAATACTTAAGGACAGACAATCCTTATTACTACCCTGATGGTGGCTGGGAATAGGTGAGGAAGATGTGTTTCTAGTTTGTCCCTTAATTTTTTAAACTTTTTAGAGACAGTTTTGCTCTGCCAACCAAGCTGGAGTGTGGAGGCACAATCATAGCTCACTGTAGCCTGGAACTCGTAGACTTAAGCAATTCTCCTGCTTCGGCCTCCCAAGTAGCTGGGGCAACAGGTGCCAGCCACCATGCTAGGCTAATTTTTATTTTTTTATAGAGATGTGATCTCACTGTGTTGCCCAGGCTGATCTAGAAATTGTGGCCTCAAGCAATCCTCCCAGCTCAGCCTTCCAAAGTGCTGAGATTTACAGGAGTGAGCCACCATTCTCAGCCCCTTAGTTTATCCTTACAAAGAGGAAATAGCGTTTTAGGCACCAAGGTTTATTTAAGTAGGTCTATTTGATTTCTCACCTAGGATATTTTCTGTGCCCTGTATTCTAACGTGGTAGGTTATGACAGTACAAGCTTAGTGTTAACAAATTGGGAGGCTGAGAAAAAACAAAATTAGGAACATAGACAATTATCCTGAGTGAATTCAGATTCATTGCTTTGTTTATTACTACGGGTTCTCTTTACTCTTATTTGCAAGTTTTTTAAGACTCCTCACTTTTCCTTCACCTTATATTCTTTAAAAGTATTTTGTCTCCTGTCTTAGTTCTTTTCAGAGACAGTGGTTTATTGTGTCTAATTTATCATACTGATAAAACGGGAGTTTCATTTTATTCTCTGATATACTTTTTAAAAAATGAAATTAAGTTTCTTTAAATATTATTACTACATTTCTAGGTTTAAATAAATACAAAATCATTTGCAAGATTTTTATGTCATTATGGCACTTCATAATATAAGCACATCAAATCTTAGCTATATAATATTATAATACCTTGTAAAATAGTATTGCTTCTCTAAAACAATATATTTCAGAGACTACTTGACAGTAATAAATATATTTATGCAACTAAAAATTGTGACACTAAAACCATTACCAAAACCAGTTATTGGCTAAAAGATATTTTTCTATCTTAAGATGGTAGGGTAGTGCATATTAAATTGGGATTGCTATATCTTAAGGGGAAAATATAAAATAGCTTTTATAAGAACAAGTTGAATTTAATTATGTTCTTTATAAGCTAAATAAAATTGTGATTATCTTTAATTTTCAAGATGAATTTTGAAATCCTTTGACAAGATTTGTCCAATCATACTGTCAGTATATATTTGAAATCTGAAATGTAGAAGAAATGTTAATAGGCAATATATTAATACATGATTTTAGGGCATTTATTCATCTGAGTATAGCTTAGCATTTATTGCTTGTTTTGGAATATTGCTAATATAATTAAGTTTTCAGCTATAAGGTGGCAGGATATCCTTTTTCTGATTTTAGGAAGGTGGTCTCTAATTTGTAGACAATTAGAAGAATTAGGCAATATTTTCAAAAATTAGTAATTCAAATACAAAGCAATAGTCAAAATATGATGGACCTTTTTAAAAAGTTTTTTTCATATGTTGTTCACGTATTAGCTAATGATTTTATTATTTCTAGATAGTGACTCTTGATGGAATATTGTCAAATTTGCAGACAATTGGAAAAAATTAACATCTTTAATAGAAGTAAATAAAAGGCCAGGTGGTAGCTCATGCCTGTAATTCCAGCATTTTGGGAGACTGAGGTAGACTGATCACTTGAGCTGAGGAGTTTGAGACCAGCCTGGGCAACATGGCCAAACTCAGTTTCTACAAATAACACAAAAGGTTATCTGGTTTGGTGGTATGCACCTGTAGTTCTGGCTACTTAGGAGGCTGAAGTGGGAGGATCACTTGAGTCAGGGAATTTGAGGCTATAGTGAACTGGGATCACACCACTGCACTCCAGTCTGGGTAACAGAGTGAGACCTTGTCTCAATTAAAAAAAAAAAAAAGAAGTAAATAAATGTGAAACTATAATTACAATATAAGGGTTCTACTCTAATTTCTATGAAAATTATTTTTGCGTATTCTATACAGAAATGTCCGTTATTTGAGTAACTGTACATAGTTTTACTAATAAATGTCACCAAGCCAATTTTTATTACCCTAGAGTTGGAAAAAAAAGGAAAATTGTTGAAAGCCACATCAAAACATTGAAGAAAAGAATAAATTTGTCTTATCCTTGATCAGATCAGTCAAAATGTCAGCCTCTAAGTCTGCAACAGCATGACAGTTAAGTGAAACTTCTGCAACAATATTGTAATCATGGTCTTAAAACAGTTCTTTTCCTGTACAATGAGAAATAAGAGCCAGAGGGTTGATCACAATCCAAGAACTAAGTATTGACTTATATTCAGGGTTTTTTTTTGTATGGTGGTCCAAAGAGAAGAGCTATAATAGTCTACCATGGGGTTAAGAGAATTGTTCAGAATTTTAGAAACTAAGAATAATGAAAAGAGTTCAGCTGCTGCTCTTTGTCTTCATGATATTTTCTTTTAATGTCAGCTTCTATTTCGGAAACAAGGAGTACATGTGCACATATATTACATAGGAATATTGCCTGATGCTGAGGTTTGGAGTATGGATCCCATCATCCAGGTAGTGAGCATAGTACCCACTAGGTAGTTTTTCATCCCAGGCTCTCCCCCTAACCTTTTCCTCTCTAGTAGTTCACAGTGTTACAACTCCCATATGTATGTCCATGTGCGCTCAGTGTTTGGCTTCCACTTTTAAGTGAGAACATACATTATTTGGTTTTCTGTTCCTCCTTGCATTAATTCATTTAGGATTATGGCTTCCAGCTGCATCCATGTTGCTGCAAAGGATATGATTTCACTATTTTTAGGGCTGCATAGTATTCCATGATATATGTGTACCACATTTTCTTTATCCAATCTACCATTGATGGGAACCTGGGTTGATTGCATGTCTTTGCTATTGTGAGTAGTGTAACTATAAACATACTCATGCATGTGTTCTTTTGGTAAAATGATTTATTTTCCTTTGGCTATGTACTCAGAAAAAAAAATTGTTGGGTCAAATGGTAGCTCTATTTTAAGTTATTTGAGAAATCTCCAGACTGCTTTCCACAGTGACTGGACTAATTTACATTCCTGCCAGCAGTGAATAAACATTCCCTTTTCTCCACAGCCTCAACATCCTCTGTTGTTTTTTGACTTTTTGATGATAGTCATTCTGTCTACTGTGAGATGGTATCTCATTGTAGTTTTGATTTGCATTTCTCTGATGATGCATGATGCTGAGCATTTTTTCATGTTTGTTGGCTGCTTTTACATCTTCTTTTGAGAAGTGTCTGTTTATGACCTTTGTCCATTTTTTAGTGTTTTTGTTTTTTTGCAAGTTCCCTATGGACTCTAGACATTAGGTCATCATTGGGTGCATAGTTTGTAAATATCTTCTCCCGTTCTGTAATTTGTCTGTCTACTCTGTTGATAGTTCTTTTGCTGTGCAGAAGCTCTTTAGTTTAATTAGGTCCTACTTGTCTATTTTTGTTTTTGTTGCAATTGCTTTTGGGGACTTAGCCAAAAATTCTTTGCCAAGGCTGATATCTAGAAGAATATTTCCTAGGTTGCCTTATATGTTTTTATAGTTTGAGGTCTTACACTTAAAATGTTGGATTCAGGTTGGTGTACTTTCATATATGGCAAAAGATAAGGGTCCAGCTTCAGTCTTCTGCATGGTATTCTTAGGATGCAGGGGTGTCTAGTAGGCTCTGTCTGGAATAGCTCATTCTCTGTTGATAGACTCCTAAGACAAAAAGAGAGTTCTACGACTGCCTTTGTGACTCATCTGTTGAGATGAAGTCAGAAAAAGGAAAAGAATAAAAGAGAAGAAAAAGATCCTTCTTGAGATAGAAAAAGTAAAATAAAGAATTACAGTTGCTTCAAATTGTTTTTAGTTAGAAAGTCACAGTTAATTTGCATTTCTCTAATGACCAGTGATGATGAGCATTTTTTCATATGTTTGTTGGCTTCACGTATGTCTTCTTTTGTAAAGTGTCTGTTCATATCCTTTGCCCACTTTTGAATGGGCTTGTTTGTTTTTTTCTTGTAAATCTGTTTCAGTTCTTTGTAGATTCTGGATATTAGCCCTTTGTCAGATGGGTAGACTGCAA
>PVKV010040495.1:0-12181 GCA_004027835.1 Alouatta palliata
TACCCAATTTTTTTTTTTTTTTGGGATCCAATCTCTTTATTGTCAGGGTCCCCTCCCTGTACCCCCCTCCCCCACCAAACCTATAGAAAAACCCCAAGCCTGGGAGTGTCCTGGGGAGAGGAGGCAGAGTGTGGGGAAACCCCTGTACTCTACCCTCTGGCCTGGGCAGTGCAGACAGGGAGGGTTCACGGGGAAGGAATAGGCCAGTAACTCCACCTGCAGAGGACACGGCACTGGCTGGGATGCATTGGGGGAGGAGGCACCTGCTGCCAGCTTTCCTCTGGTACCCGCTGGGGGGTGGCATCCAGGGTTGGGTGCCGGACTTGAGGCCTAGGGCAGTGATGCCCTTCTCCTGCTGGTGGCCATTGCTCCTGTCAGGCTGCTTACTGCAAGGCCCCATCGTCCGCGTCTGTGTCCTGGCTGTTCCAGCTCTTCCTCGCTATGTGTCAGCAGCCCCTCCTCATCGCTGTCATCTTGAGTCCGTGCTTCTCCCTGGGGCAGGCCTGCCTCAGAAGTCATGTTCTCTTGGGGGACTGGTGGCCGGCTGCTGCCACTGCCACCATCACTGCCGCTGCCACCACCGCTGCCGCCACCACCATCACCCTTCTTCTTGCCATCTGGATTGGCCTTTTGCTCCGCAGCGATCTGCTCCAAGCAGCTCAGCAGGGCGTCGTTATTGGACTTGATCTGTGTCAGCTCCGTCCTGATGGCCTGAAGCTCACTGCTGTTTAATTTGATCTTGGCTGAGCTGGTGGTAATGGCTGTGGAGCGGGCAAAGAGCTTGACAGGTATGTTAGTTTTGACACGCCAGACCAAAGGAACTGTAACCCGGGGTCGATTCACGGGGACTGCCCTGGGCACTGGCATGGGTGACAGACGGCCCCGGTAGTCGAAGAGCCTGTATATGGCAGATGCTGCTCTCTTTAGCCCCTTGGGTCTGTCAGGCTTAGGCTCTCCAGCCATGTTGATGTCCAGGGTCTGCCCGGCCAGCACCCTCCCATTCTTCCCAGCACAGCTGTCCGTGCAT
This sequence comes from Alouatta palliata, assembly GCA_004027835.1. Lineage (NCBI taxonomy): Eukaryota > Metazoa > Chordata > Mammalia > Primates > Atelidae > Alouatta > Alouatta palliata. Next base: position 1,028 of record PVKV010040495.1, read on the forward strand.
GGCGCTTATTGGAGTACTGAACAAAGGCATAGCCCTTGTGCACAGAACAGCCAGCCACACAGCCATCCTTAGAGAAGATGGTCTCCACATCTGACTTCTTCACCAGAGCTGTGTTGAGGTTTCCAATGAAGACTTTAGAGTTGATGGACTTGAAGTCATTCTTGTGGTTACATTGCTTGCCTGAATCTTCAAGGACATGGTGCCCACCAGTAACAATGCTGAGCTCAACCAGTTGTTTCCTCCTTTGAGTTACAGGGTCAACACCAGCTGCGTCTGGGAATAGGGCTGACCCGCGCCCAGAGGTCTGGAGGAAGCCACGCGGCTGGGAAGACCATCTACCCAATATTGAGATCTCTTTTTATTTTATTTTATTTTATTTATTTATTTTGAGATGGTATCTCACTCTGTTGCCCAGACTGGAGTGCAGTAGCATGATCTTGGCTCACTGCAACTTCTGCCTCCCAAGTTCAAGCAATTCTTCTGCCTCAGCATCTCAAGTAGCTGGGACTAGAGGCGTTTGCCACTACACCCGGCTAATTTTTGTATTTTTAGAAAAGATGGAGTTTCGTTCACCATGTTGGCCAGGCTCATCTTGAACTCCTAACCTCAAGTGTTCCACCTGCCTCAGCCTTACAAAGTTCTGGGATTACAGGTGTGAGCCACTGCACTAGGCCTGAGGTCAATTTTTAAATATGATTAACAATTGATTAGAGAACATTTTTTTCTGAGATGGAGTTTCACTCTTGTCTCGCAGGCTGGAGTGCAATGGCACGATCTCAGCTCACTGCAACCTCTGCCTCCTGGGCTCAAGCAATTCTCCTGCTTCAGCCTCCAGAGGAGCTGGGATTACAGGAGCCCACTACCATGCCTGGCTACTAAAATCCCGTCTCTACTAAAAATGCCAAAAAATTAGCCAGGCATTGTGGCAGTCACCTGTAATCCCAGCTACTCAGGAAGCTGAGGCAAGAGAATTGTTTAAACCCAGCAGTCGGAGGTTGCAGAGAGCCGAGATTGCGCCATTGCTCTCCAGCCTGGGCGACAGAGTGGGACTCCTTCTCAAAAAACAAGAAAAAGAAAAGATAACCACTCCCTATGCCTAGGCCTTTTGTATTTTTAGTAGGGATGGGGTTTCACCGTGTTGACCAGGCTGGTCTCGAACTCCTGACCTCAGGTGATCTGCCACCCTCAGCCTCCCAAAGTGCTGGAATTACAGGCATGAGCCACCGCGCCTGACCTAGAAAACTTTTAAGTATTTTCCTCCGGTGGGGTGCATGGGTGATACTGTGTACTTAAGTGCTTAAATTATCTTCTTTTGCCCCAAAAGGTGAATGACATTTTGTCTGGGGGTAGAATTTTTTTTTTTTTTTTTTTTTTTAGACTAGTCAAGTGCAGTAGTGAGAAGGGGGGAAAGAGTAGTACAAGGAGTTTGATCTGTAACTGACTGTGAACAATTAATTGAGATAACTCACTACCTTCGGACCAGCCAGAAATTTTTTTTTGAGACATGATCTCACTTTGTCACCCAGGCTGTTGTTCAGCAGCTTAATCATGGCTCGCAGCAGCCTCGAATTCCTTGGCTTAAGGGATTTTCCCACCTCAGCCACCCCTGGGACTACCATGCTCAGCTATTTTTTCATTTTATTTGTTTATTTTTGTAGAGACAGGGATCTTTCTATTTTGCTTAGGCTGGTCTCAAACTCCTGGGCTAAAGTGATTCTCCTGCCTTGGCCTCTCAAAGTGCTGGGGTTATGGGTTTGAGCCTTTTTTTTTTTTTTTCCAGGCAGAGCCTCGCTCTTGCTGTGGCGTGATCTCTGCTCGCTGCAACCTACTCCCACTTGGTTCAAGCGATTCTCGTGCCTCAGCCTCTCAAGTAGCTAGGACCACAGGCATGTGTCATCATGCCCGGCTAATTTTTGTATTTTTTGTAGAGACAGAGTTTCACTATGTTGGCCAGGCTGGTCTCGAACTCCTGGGCTCAAGTAATCTGCCCACCTCAGCCTCCCAAAGTGTTGAGATTACAGGCGTGAGCCACCGTGCTGGCAGGAAATGAGAATTCTAATGCTACTTTTGCTTTCCTTTTATAAAACAGCCTCTTCCTTCCATGTGAAAACTTATATATGTCTCTGTTTTTCCATGGAATTTAAGACTTTTGCCAGGATGTGTGTATAGGTGTATATATTTTTATTACTCCTATCTAGGTGGCCTGATAAAGAATAAAAATCAAATTACATGTATATATTATAAATGAAAAAGAAAATATAACCAGTGAAGCAGAATAAACTCAAAACACATATCACAGGCGCTTACATGCTCTTTTGGGTCCTTTGGAAAATATTTTCATCATCTCTATTATACCCTCTTAGTAGCATATATGACTTTGGGTAGGTTTTGATAAGACTTGGTAAATCATAACATCTATTTTTATTTTTATTTTTTTCTGAAACAGGGTCTAACTCTGTTGCCCAGGCTGGAGTGCAGTGGCGCAATCATAGCTCACAGCAACCTTGAACTCCTGGGCTCAATGCGTCCTCCCACCTCAGCCTCCCAAAGTGCTGGAAGCCACCACTCCTGGCTTATAACTTTTATTTAATATATGCTGTTTTCTGAACTAAAATGTCATATGTAGACAATGAGAAATCCATTCTGTATCCATCTAACATGAGCAAATTTCCCATTAGAAATGACATTAAATTATTCCTGAATTTAATTAGCCAGGTGTGGTGTCGGGCACCTGTAATCCCAGTTACTCAGGAGGCTGAGGCAAGAAAATTGTTTGAACCCAGGGGATGGACCTTGCAGTGAGCCAAGATTGCACCATTGCACTCCAGCCTGGACAACAAGAGGGAAACTTCATCTTAAGTAAATAAATAAATGATTCCTGAATTCAAATTCATAAAGACTGAAAGTAGAATAGGGATTGCCAGGGGCTGAGGGAGTGGGGAGTTGCTGTTAACAGGTTTCTGTTTGGGGTGATGAAAAAGTTCTGGCAATAGTGATGATGGGTGCACATCGTAAATATATTTAACACCACTGAATTGTACACTTGTAGTTTAAATTTTATGTTATACAGTATATATTTTACCACATAAAAACAGAATTCTTCTTGGACTTTAAAGCACAAGCAAAGTGAATAAAGAAAAGAATGCCTCATCATTTGCACACTGTGGATGTACAATATGGCAGCAGATTCCCAATATCAAAGCACATTCATGAAAATCAAAAGTGGTAATTTTTGTACCTAGAGTAGTCACATTAGTAGACAAAAAGTAGAATGGTGGTTACTAGGGGCTGGGGGTAGGCGGAGTAGGGAGGTTTTTTGTTTCTGTTTTGAGACAGAATCTTGCTCTGTCACCCAGGCTGGAGTGCAGTGGTGCAATCTTGGCTCACTGCAACCTCTGCCTCCCGGGTTCGAGTGATTCTCATGCCTCAGCCTCCTGAGTAACCGGGATACAGGCACCTGCCACCTCTAGCTTTTTTTGTGTTTTCAATAGAGATGGGGTTTCGCCATGTTGGCCAGGCTGGTCTGAGACTTCTGACCTCAGGTGATCCACCCGCCTTGGCCTCCCAAAGTGCTGAGATTACAAGCGTGAGCCACTGTGCCCAGCTGGGAGTTTTTTAATGGGTGTAGAGTTATGGAAGAACAAAAGAATTCTGGCCGGGCGCGGTGGCTCACGCCTGTAATCCCAGCACTTTGGGAGGCCGAGGCGGGTGGATCACAAGGTCAAGAGATCGAGACCATCCTGGTCAACATGGTGAAACCGCGTCTCTACTAAAAATACAAAAATTAGCTGGGCATGGTGGCACGTGCCTGTAGTCCCAGCTACTCGGGAGGCTGAGGCAGGAGAATTGCTTGAACCTAGGAGGCGGAGGTTGCGATGAGCCGAGATCGCGCCGTTGCACTCCAGCCTGGGTAACAAGAGCGAAACTCCGTCTCAAAAAAAAAAAAGAATTCTGGAGAGGTATGGTGGTGATAGTTGCCCAACAATATGAACATACTTAATGCCACTGAACTGTACACTTAAAAAGAGTTAAAACGGTAACTTTTGTGTTGTTTGCTTCTTTTTCTTTTCTTTTCTTTTTTTTTTTTTTTAGATGGACTCTCGCTCTGTTGCCCAGGCTGGAGTGCAATGGCACAATCTCGGCTCACTGCTGTTTTCAAGTGATTCTCCTGCCTCAGTTTCCCAAGTAGCTGAGACTACAGGCGTGCACCACCACACTCAGCTAATTTTTGTATTTTTCAGTAGCGATGGGGTTTCACTACATGTTGGCCAGGCTGGTCTCGAACTCCTGACCTCAGGTGATCTGCCAGCCTCAGCCTCCCAAAGTGTTGGGATTACAGGTATGAGACACCACGCCCGGCCTTTTGTGTATTTATGTATTTTTTATGATTAAAAAAATTTTTTTTGAAACAGGGCCTCACTGGTGCCCAGGCTGGAGTGAGTGCAGTGGCAAAATTTCAGCTCACTGCAGCCTCCACCTCCCCAGCTCAAGGGTTCCTCCTGCCTCAGCCCCACCACAAGTAGCTGGGACCACAGAGGCGAGCTACCATGACCTGCTAAGTTTTTTGTTTTTTTTTTTTTGGTAAAGATGGAATTTTGCCATGTTACCCAGGCATGTCTCGAGTTCCTCTGCTCAATCAATCCACCCTTGGCCTCCCAAAGTGCTAGGATTACACACATGAGCTCCAACACCCAGCTGAAAATTTAAAAAGCAAATTTTTTTTGAGTCGGAGTTTCGCTCTTGTTGCCCAGGCTGGAGTGCAATGGCACAATCTTGGCTCACTGAAACCTCCACCTCCTGGGTTCAAGTGATTCTCCTGTCTCAGCCTCCTGAGAGGCTGAGACTATAGGCACTTGCTACCATGCCTGGTTTATTTGTGTTTTTTTAGTAGAGATGGGGTTTCACTATGTTGGTCAGGCTGGACTTGAACGCCTGACTTCAGGTGATCAGTCCACCTTGGCCTCCCAAAGTGCTGGGATTACAGGCATGAGCCACTGCACCCTGCCTTGTCATAGTTCTAATTTGTATATTCTTGATTAACAGTCTGGTTGATCAACTTTTTATGTTTCTTCCATATTTATTTCCTTTTTATGTTCTTTATATATTCTAGATTTGCACTGTCCAATATGGTAGCACATGTCTGGCTATTTAGGCTGGGTGCAGTGGTTCACATCTGTAATCCCTGCACTTTGGGAGGATGAGGCAGGTGGGTCACCTGAGGTAAGTAGTTCAAGATCAGCCTGGTCAACATGATGAGACCCTGTCTCTACTAAAAATACAAAAAATTAGCTGGGCATGGTGGTGTGTACCTGCAATCCCAGCTACTCAGGAGGCTGAGGCAGGAGAATCATTTGAATCTGGGAGGCAGAGATTGCAGTGAGCTGATATCATGCCACTGCACTCCAGCCTGGGCAACTGAGTGAGACTCAGTCTTAAAAACAAACAAACAAACAAATAAATAAATAAAATACAATTTAAAATTCAGTTCCTCAATCTTTCTTAAAATGCTCAATAGCTACATGTGGCTAGTGGCTACTGGACAGTACAAATATAGAACGCTTCCATCGTTGCAGAATGTTCATGGAATTGGACAAATCCATTAACGTTCATGGAATTGAACAAATCCATTCTCACTTCTGATCCCGGTTAATTATATGTGTTATAAGTATCTTCACCAAGTTTACAGCCAGTCGTCAGTCTTTTTTCTTTCGAGACGGGTTTTTGCTTTGTCACTCATGCTGAAGTGCAGTGGTTCAATTAGAGTTCACTACAGCCTCAACTTCCCAGCTCAAATGATCCTCCCACCTCCGCCTCTGGAATAGCTGGGACTATAGGTGTGCAACACCATTCCTGCCTAATTTTTTATTTTTATTTTTGAGACGGGAGTTTTGCTCTTGTTGCCCAGGCTAGAGAGCAATGACACAATCTTGGCTCACTGCAACCTCCACAACCTGGGTTCAAGAGGTACTCCTGCCTCAGCCTCCTGAGTAGCTGGGATTACAGGCATGTGCCACCACACCCAGCCATTTTCTGTAATTTTAGTAGAGACAGGGTTTCACCATGTTGGCCAGGCTGGTCTCAAACTCCTGACCTCAGGTGATCTGCCCACCTAGGCCTCCCAAAGTGCTGGGATTACAGGCGTGAGCCAGCGTGCTCGGCCTAATTTTTAAATTTTTTGTAGAAATAGGGTCTCACTATGCTGCCCAAGCTGGTCTCAAACTCCTAGGCCCAAGCAATCCTCCTGCCTCAGCTTCCCCAAGTGTACAGCCAGTATTTTCATTATCTTTAATGGGTATGTTGATAAACAGAAATCCCTAATTTCAATCTGGTTATCTTACCAAGGATTTACCAAATCTCTTTTCTTTGGGCATAAAGTTTTTTGTTTTTATTTCCTTCTAAACAGTATATAGGGTTACACTTTCACATTCAAGTTCTGAGTCCATCCAGAATTTAGTACAGGGTCTTACTCTGTCATCCAGGCTGTAGTGCAGTGGCATGATCATGGCTCATTGTATCCTAAAACTCCTAGGCTCAAGGGATCCTCCTGTCTCAGCCTCCCAAAGTGCTGGGATTACAGGCTTGAGCCAGCACGCATGGCCTCCGCATTCTTTTTTTTTTTTTAACACAGAGTCGTGCTCTGTTGCCCAGGCTGGAGTGCAGTGGTGCAATTTTGGCTTACCACAACCTCCACCTTCTGGGTTCAGCCGACTCTCAAGCCTCAGCCTCCCAAGTAGCTGGGACTATAGGCACAGGCCAACACACCCAGCTAATTTTTATATTTTTAATAGAGATAGGATTTCACCATGACGGCCAGGCTGGTTTCAAACTCCTAACCTCAGGTGATCTGCTTGCTTTGGCCTCCCTAAGTGCTGGGATTACAGGCGTAAGCCACCGCACCTGGCCCCTATTCTTTTTGTATTAGGTTTTTATATACCCATGGCTCATTCTCTGAGTTCTCTATTCTGTTCCATTAGTCCAGAGTCAAACACATTGTCTTAATTATTGTAACTTACATAATGTTACAAAGACTTGATATTGTGAACCCCAAAATCTGAGACAGGTCTCAGTCAATTTAGGAAGTTTATTTTGCCAAACTTAAGAATGCAAGCCTGTGACACAGCCTCAGGAGATCCTGACATGTGCCCAAGGTGGTCAGAGCACAAGTTGGTTTTATACATTTTATAGGGGCATTAGACATCAATCAACATATGTAAGATGAACACTGGTTCAGTCCAGAAAGGCGGGACAACTCTAAGCAAAAGCCGGGCAACTCCAGGCAGGACTTCCAGGTCATAAGTAAGTTAAGAGACAAATGGTTGCATTCTTTTGACTTTTTGACTAGCCTTTCCAAAGGAGGCAATCAGTATGCATTTCTCTCAGTGAGTGGAGGGATGATTTTGAATAGAATGGGAGGCAGGTTTACCCTAAGCAGTTCCTAGATTGACTTTTCCCTTTAGCTTAGTGATTTTGGGGCCCCAAGGTTAATTTTCCTTTCACTGTACGTTGATTCTTCAGGAGTGTCTGGACTGTTTTTGGTCTTTTGCACAGATAAATTTAAGATTCATTTTTCAAGTTCCCCATAATATCTTGCTGCAATATTAGAGAAGCACTAAATCTATAAATCAGTTTACCAAAAAACCCTGATATCTATGTGATAGGCACTGTTCATAGTTCTGGAGAAGCAATGGTAAAAAAGAAAGACAAGGAGGCTTCTCATCACAATTGGGATAAAATCCAAACTCTTTATTACCGCCTATAAATCAATTTGCACAGAACCTCCACTTCCATCCACCCCTAACTCATCTTTCATTTTTCTCTCTCCCTCTGTGCTCCAGCCTCACAGTCCTCTGCCATTCCTTGAACTCACCATTCTTCTACTGTGCTGGAAACGCCTTCTCCTCTACCCTGATACTTGCATGACAGGTTCCCTCACTTTAAGCAGGTCTTTACTCATTCACCTTTTCAGAGAGGCCATTATGCTGTCTAAAATAGCTGCAGGCCGGGCGCGGGGGCTCACTCCTGTAATCTCAGCACTTTCTGAGGCCAAGGTGGGAGGATCACTTGAGGTCAGGAGTTTCAGACCAACCTGGCCAACATGGTGAAACCCCATCTCTACTGAAAATACAAAAAATTAGTCAGGCGTGGCCAGGCATAGTGGCTCACGCCTGTAATCCCAGCACTGTGGGAGGCAGAGGTGGGCGGATCACCTGAGGTCAGGCATTTGAGACCAGCCTGGCCAACATGGCGAAACCCCTCCTCTACTAAAACTACAAAAATTGGCTGGGTGCAGTGGCTCATGCCTGTAATCCCAGCATTTTGGGAGGCTGAGGTGGGTGGATCACCTGAGGTCAGGAGTTCAAGACCAGCCTGGCCAAAATGGGAAATCCTGTCTCTACTAAAAACACAAAAAAGTTAGCCAGGCGTGTTGGTGAGCTCCTGTAATCCCAGCTACTCAGGAGGCTGAGGTAGGAGAATCGCTTGAACTCAAGAGGCAGAGGTTGCAGTGAGCTGAGAAGGCGCCATTGCACTCCAACCTGAGGGGACAAGAGTGAAATTCTGTCTCAAAAAAATTAGCGGGCCATGGTGGCACATGCCTGTAATCCCAGCTACTCGGGAGGCTGAGAGAGGAGAGTTGCTTCAACCTGGGAGGTGGAGGTTGCAGTGAGCCGAGATTGCCCCACTGCACTCCAGCTTGGGTGACAGAGAGAGACTCTGTCTAAAGTAAGAAAATAAAACAGCTGCAGCCAGCTGGGCAACATGGCTCCTGTCTGTAAGCCCAGCACTCTGGCAAGCCAAGAGGGGTGGATCACTTGAGGCCAGGAGTTCCAGATCAGCCTGGCCAACTTGATGAAACCCTGGACTCTAATAAAAATACAAAAATTAGCCCGGCGTGATGATGTAATCCCAGCTACTCAGGTGGCTGACGCATGGGAATTGCTTGATCCCGGGAAGTGCAGGCTGTAGCAAGCTAAGATCACATCACTGCACTCCAGCTTGGGCAATAGAGCAAGACTCTGTCTCAATCAATCAATCAATCAAGTAAAATAGCTGCAACATATCTACCTAACCCTTGCTTTATTTTTCTCCCCTCATCAACACCTAATGTATTAAATACGGACTTGGGTTGTGTATGCCTCTCCTACTAAAAAGGCAGCTCCATGAACCAGGAACTCTTATTTGCCAGCATATCCTTGGAACTTTGACCTATGCCTGGAACACAGTAGGCAGTAAGTTTGTTGGATGAATAAAAGAAACAAGATCACATAAATGACTAAGAGGCTATGAAACCCCATCTCTACTAAAAATACAAAAATTAGCTGGATGTGATGGTGCACGCCTGTAGTGCCGGCTACTCAGGAGGCTGAGGCAGGAGAATCACTAGAACCTGGGAAACGGAGGTTGCAGTGAGCTGAGATTGGGCCACTGCACTCTAGCCTAGCCTAGGCAACAGAGTGAGTAAAACTTTGTCTCAAAAAAAAAAAAAAAAAAAAGACACAGTAATCAAGATAAGGTGGTGCTGGCATAATGAAACACATATAGATAAATGTAACAGAATAGAGTCCAGAAATAGACTTTCCCATTTATGGACAACTGATTTTCACCAATGGTGCCGAGGAAATTAAATGGGAAAAGGACAGCCTTAAATGAATGGCACCGGAGCAATCATTGAAAACAGGTAAATAATAAAAACAAAATAAACTTAGACCTTACCTCACACTATACATAAAAATCAACTCAAGATAGATCACAGACCTAAACGTAAGAAAAATCTATAAAACTTCTGAAAAAAGGCCGGGCGCAGTGGCTCACGCCTGTAATCCCAGCACTTTGGGAGGCCGAGGTGGGCAGATCACGAGGTCAAGAGATTGAGACCATCCTGGTCAACATGGTGAAACCCCGTCTCTACTAAAAATACAAAAATTAGCTGGGCATGGTGGCACGTGCCTGTAGTCCCAGCTACTCGGGAGACTGAGGCAGGAGAATTGTTTGGACCCGGGCCGCAGAGGTTGCAGTGAGCCGAGGTCGCGCCACTGCACTCCAGCCTGGCGCCTGGTGACAGAGTGAGACTCTGTCTCAAAAAAAAAAAAAAAACTTCTGAAAAAAATATATAGGAAAAAATTTGCACCCTGAGTTAGGTAAACATTCTTAGTTATAACACTATACATGTAATCCCTAAAAGAAAATATTGACTAACTGGAATAATTAAAATCAATATTGATTTTAATTATTTCAATTAATCAATATGCCCAAACCTTCATATAGAAATGTGGGCTGGGTATGGTGGCTCAGGCCTGTAATCCCAGCACTTTGGGAAGCTGAGGCAAGTGGATCATCTGAGGTCAGGAGTTCAAGACCAGCCTGACCAACATGGCCAAACCCTGTCTCTACTAAAAATACAAAACTTAGCTGGGTGTGGTGGTGAATCCCTGTAATCCCAGCACTTTGGGAGGCTGAGGCAGGCAGATCACGTGAGGTTAGGAGCTCGAGACCAGCCTGATCAAAATGGTGAAACCCTGTCTCTTAAAAAAAAAATTACTGGTCAGGCGTGGTGGCTCACGCCTGTAATCCAAGCACTTTGGAGGCCAAGGCGGGCAGATCACCTGAGGTCGGGAGTTCAAGACCAGCCTGACCAACATGGTGAAACCCCGTCTTAAAAAAAAAAAAAAAAAAAAAAAATTACTTCTTGTTGACTAGGTCTGAAAAAAAGAAAAAAAATAATAAAAGTAAATCTTTTACTTCCTGAGATACCTTTGTATATGTTCCTCATCCACTTATCTTTATATTGTTTTGTTATATATATTTAATTCAGTCATCTTGAATCTTCTGGAACAAGAAACAAGGCCAGGCACGGTGGCTCACATTTGTAATCCCAACTTTTGGGAGGCCAAGGCGGGTGGATCACTTACAGTCAGGAGCTGAAGACCAGCCTGGTCAGGAGCTAAAGACCTCAATGGCAGCCAGGCGCGGTGGCTCACGCCTGTAATCCCAGCACTTTGGGAGGCCGAGGCGGGTGGATCACGAGGTCAAGAGATCGAGACTATCCTGGTCAACGTGGTGAAACCCCGTCTCTACTAAAAATACAAAAATTAGCTGGGCATGGTGGCACGTGCCTCTAGTCCCAGCTACTCGGGAGGCTGAAGCAGGAGAATTGCT
>PVKV010040496.1:0-12187 GCA_004027835.1 Alouatta palliata
GGTTTAAAGTCTATTTTATCAGAGATGAGAATTGCAACTCCTGCTTTTCTTTGCTGTCCATTTGCTTGGTAAATCTTCCTCCATCCCTTTATTTTGAGCCTTTGTGTATCCTTGCATGTGAGATGGGTTTCCTGGATACAGCACACCGATGGGTTTTGGCTTTTTATCCAATTTGCCAGTCTCTGTCTTTTGATTGGGGCATTTAGCCCATTTACATTTAGGGTTAATATTGTTATGTGTGAATTTGATCTTACCATTTTGATGCTAGCTGGCTGTTTTGCCCATTAGCTGATGCAGTTTCTTCATTGTGTTGATGCTCTTTACCATTTGGTATGTTTTTGGAGTGGCTGGTATTGGTTGTTCCTTTCTATGTTTAGTGCCTCTTTCAGGAGCTCTTGTAAAGCAGGCCTGGTGGTGATGAAATCTCCGAGTACTTGCTTGTTTGCAAAGGTTTTTATTTTTCCTTCACTTCTGAAGCTTAGTTTGGCTGGATATGAAATTCTGGATTGAAAGTTCTTTTCTTTAAGGATGTTGATTATTGACCCCCACTCTCTTCTGGCTTGTAGGGTTTCTGCTGAGAGATCTGCTGTGAGTCTGATGGGCTTCCCTTTGTGGGTAACCCGACCTTTCTCTCTGGCTGCCCTTAGCATTTTCTCCTTCATTTCAACCCAGGTGAATCTGACGATTATGTGCCTTGGGGTTGCTCTTCTTGAGGAATATCTTTGTGGTGTTCTCTGTATTTCCTGGACTTGAATATTGACCTGCCTTGCTAGGCTGGAGAAGTTTTCCAGGATAATATACTGAAGAGTATTTTCCAGCTTGGATTCATTCTCTCCGTCACATTCAGGTACACCTATCAAACATAGATTAGGTCTTTTCACATAGTCCCATATTTCTTGGAGACTTTGTTCATTCCTGTTTACCCTTTTTCCTCTAATCTTGCCTTCTCATTTTATTTCATTGAGTTGATCTTTGACCTCTGATATCCTCTCTTCTGCTTGGTCAATTCGGCTGTTGAAACTTGTGTATGTTTCGTGAAGTTCTCGTGATGTGTTTCCGCTCCATCAATTCACTTATATTCCTCTCTAAGCTGTTTATTCTCATTAGCATTTTGTCAAATCTTTTTTCAACGTTCTTAGTTTGTTTGCATTGGGTTAGAACATGTTCTTTTAGCTCACAGAAGTTTCCTATTACCCACCTTCTGAAGCCTGTTTCTGTCAATTCATCACACTCATTCTCCATCCAGCCTTGTTCCCTTGCTGGTGAGGAGTTGTGATCCCTTGTAGGAGGAGAGGTGTTCTGGTTTCCGGTGTTTTTATCCTTTTTGTGCTGGTTTCTTCCCATCTTTGTGGATTTATTCACCTGTCATCTTTGTATTTGTTGACTTTCAAATTGGGTCTCTGAGTGGACGTCCAGTTTGTTGATGATGCCAAGTTATTTCTTTCTGTTTCTTAGTTTTCCTTCTAACAGTCTGGCCCCTCTGCTGTAGGACTGCTGAGGTCCACTCCAGGCCCTGCTTGCGTAGGGATCACCTGTGGTGGCTGCAGAACAGTAAGGGTTGCTGCCAGTTTCTTCTTCTGCTATCTTTGTCCCAGAAGGATACCCGCCAGATGTCAGTCTGAGCTCTCCTTTATGAGGTGACTCTTTGGATATACGTGGTCAGGGAGCTGCTTGAGGAGACAGTCTGTCCTTTATAGGAGCTCAAGTTCTGAGCTGTGAGGTCCATTGTTCATTCAGAGCTGCTGGGCAGGTATGTTTCAGTCTGCTGCAGCAGAACTCATTAAACCCCCCCTCCCTGCTTTTTTTTCCCCAGGTGCTCTGTCCCGGGGAGTTAGGGCTTTATTTATAAGTTTCTGTCATGCTGCTGCCTTCTCTCAGGGCTGCCCTGCTCAGGGAGGAGGCAGCTTAGTCACTGTCTGCCTGCAGAGGCTTTGCTTAGCTGTTGTGGGCTCCGCCTAGCTGCCATATAAACTTCCCTGCAGTCCTGTTTATACAGGTATAGTTAGAACTGCCTCAGCAATGGCGGCCCATCTCTGTAATGGCAGACTCTCTCTGTAATGGCGGGCTGCCTTGGCAATGGCGGGCTGCCTCAGCAATGGCGGGCTACCTCTGTAGTGATGGACTGCCTCAGTAATGGCAGACGCCTGTCCCTGACAGATCTAGAGCATCCTGAGTTCAGTGGTGCTTGCTGTGAAACTCTCAATCCAGAGCATTTAAGATTGCTGTTTTTTTGTGGGGGTGGGACCAGCTGAGCCTGATCACCTGTCTCCCTGCCTCAGACTCCTTTTTTTTTTTTCAGTTGAATGTGCAACTCTGTCTCCCAGGTGTTCCAGTCACCTGTTGAAACAGTCGCACTGAGATTCGTGACACTTTTTTGCCCAGGAAACAGCCACGCTGAGATTCGTGGCACTTTTTTGCCTGGGAATCTCCTGGCCTGGCTCCCTGTTTGAGTCCCCTTTTTATCGGTTGAATGGGTGACTCTATCTCCCAGGAGCTCCAATTGCCAGCTAAAATGGTGCCTGGACCTGTGTATTTTGTGTGGAGACCTGCCGTGCCAGGGCGCTAGCCAAAACAGCTGCACTGGCCAAAACAGCCATGGTGGTGACCCATGGGGCTCCTCCACCTGGAAATCTTCTGGTATGTGGGCAATAAAAATGTCTGGAAATGCAGCATCCACTCACCCTCCATGCTTTTTCTGGGAGCTGCAATCCTGAGCTGCTCTTAATCGGCCATCTTGGATCCGTCCACCTCACTGTTTTTATTATCAGATAAAAAACTTAAAGAGGTTCAGGGAACTAAAATAAGCCGAAATTTCTAGAACAATAGCTAGCAATTGGTGAATTTGCAATTTTATTCTTTTCTCCTCTGTCTCTTCTTCTTGGGCAGTAGGAATAAAAAAGGAAAAAACAAAAAAAAATTGAAATGGAGACAAAAAAAATGGGAACACAAGGAAACCATTAGATTACTTGAATCCTCCCTTTAATTTCTGGTGGCTTTAAGGCTGGTAGGGAACAAATTGAAACAAAGTACATAAAAATATACTGTGCTAAGTTCTTCCAAATTTAGAAAAAGCTTTGAACAATGAAGTTATCCTTTTCTTTAATTATAAACCTTATATTACCTCTAATAAAAATAATAGACCACTAACATTTATATATATTATAAAAAGAAAAAATATAATTGTATTTTTAAACCTACGAAAGTCTCAAGTTCAATATAAAAAGCAGTTTATGAGAACCAACTATATTGCTCTTTACACGAAATTGAAAATAGAGAATGTCTATCTTTAGAAGCTACTAGAACACATGAGTCTGGGACCATCTCTTATAATAACTTACTACCTGATTGTATTAGTCCATTTTGATACTGCTATAAAGAAATATCTGAGACTGTGTAATTTATAAAGAAAAAGAAGTTTAATGGACTCCCAGTTCCACCTGGCTGAGGGAGCCTTACAATCATGGCAGAAGGTAAAGGAGAAGCAAAGGCATGTCTTACATGGTATCAGGCAAGAGACTGTGTGCAGGGGGACTGCCCTTCATAAAACCATTGGATCTCATGAGATTTATTCACTATCATGACAGCATGGTGAAACCCACCTCCATGATTCAATTACATCCCACTGGGCCCCTCCCGTGACATGTGTGGATTATAGGAGCTAAAATTCAAGATGAGATTTGGGTGAGGACACAGCCCAACCATATAATTCCACCCCTGGCCCCTCACAAATCTCATGTCCTCACATTTCAAAACCAATCATGCCTTCCCAACAGTCTCCCAAAGTCATAACTTTTCAGCATTAACTCAAAGTTCACAGTCCAGAGTCTTCTGAGACAAGGCAAGTGCCTTCTATCTATGAGCCTGTAAAATCAAAAGCAAGTTAGTTACTTCCTAGATACAATGTGGGTACAGGCATTTGGGTAAATATAACCATTTCAAATGGGAGAAATTGGCCAAAACAAAGGGGCTACAGGCCCCGTACAAGTCCAAAATCCAGCAGGGCAGTCAAATCCTAAAGCTCCAGAATGATCTCTTCTGACTCTATGTCTCATATCCAGGTCACACTGATGTAAGAGGTAGGTTCCCATAGTCTTGGGCAGCTCTGCCCCTGTAGCTTTTCGGGATACAGCCTCTCTCCTAGCTGCTTTCACAGGCTGGTGTTGAGTGTCTGTGGCTTTCCCAGGTGCACAGTGCAAGCTGTCAGTGGACCTACCATTCTGGAGCCTGGAGAACAATGGCCCTCTTCTCATAGTTCCACTAGACAGTGCCTCAGTGGGGAGTCTGTGTGAAGGCTCCAACCCTACATTTCCCTTCCTCACTGCCCTAGCAGAGGTTCTCCATAAGGGCTTTGTCCTTTTAAGCAGACTTCTGCCTGGATATCCAAGTGTTTCCATACATCCTCTGAAGTCTAAGCAAAGCTTCCCAAACCTCAGTTCTTATCTTCTGCACACCAACAAAGGCCCAACAACATGTGAGAGCTGCCAAGCTTTGGGGCTTGCAACTTGTGAAACTATGATCTGAGCTATACTTTGGCCCCTTTTAGCCATGGCTGGAACACAGGGCATCCAGTCTTGAGACTGGACAAAGCAGCAAGGCACTGGTGCCCTGCATCCTAGGCCTCCAGTCCTGTGATGGGAAGGGCTGCGATAAAGATCTCTGATATGCCCTGGAGACCTTTTCCCCATTGTCTCGCAATTAACATTTGGCCCCTCATTACGTGTGCAAATTTCTGCAGCCGGCTTGAATTTCTCCTCATAAAATTGGTTTTTCTTTTCTATTATCACATCGTGTCAGGCTGCATTTTTTTTTTTAATTTTTATGCTCTGCTTCCCTTTTAAACATAAGTTCCAATTCCAAATCTTATATTTCTGAATACATAAAACCGATTGCTTTTCACAGTCCCCAAGTCACATCTAAATGCTTTGGTGCTTAGAAATTTCTTCCGCCAGATACTCTAAATCATCTCTCTCAAGTTCAAAGTCCAACAGATCTCTAGGGGAGGGGCAAAATACTGCCAGTCTCTTTACTAAAACATAGCAAGAGTCACATTTATTCTAGTTGCCAATAAGTTCTTCATCTGCATCTGACACCACCTCAGCCTGGACTTCACTGTCCATCTTACTACCAGCATTTTAGTCAAAGCCATTCAAAAAAATCTCTAGGAAGTTTCAGACTTTCCCACATCTTTCTGTCTTCTTCTAAGCCCTCCAGACTGTTTTAATTTCTGCCTCTTATTCAGTTCCAAAGTCAATTCCACATTTTCGGGTATTTTTACAGCAGCGTTCCACTACCAGGTACCAACTTACTGTATTAGTCCATTTTCATACCTAAAAGAAATACCTGAGACTGGATCATTTATAAAGAAAAAGAGGTTTAATGGGCTCCCAGTTCCACAGGGTTAGAGAGGCCTCGCAATCATGGCAGAAGGTGAAGGAGGAGCAAAGTTCTGTCTTACATGGAGGCAGATAAGAGAACATATGCAGGGAACTGTTCTTCATAAAATCATCCGGTCGGCCAGGCATGGTGGCTCATGCCTGTAAGCCTAGCACTTTAGGAGGCCAAGGCAGGTGGATCACTTGAGGTCAGGAGTTTAAGACCAGCTTGGTCAACATGATAAAACCCTGTCTCTACTAAAAATACAAAAATTAGCTGAGTGTGGTGGTGCATGCCTGTAATCCCAGCTACTCAGGAGGCTGAGGCAGAAGAATCACTTGAACTGGGGAGACAGAGGTTGCAGTGAGCCAAGATCATGCTAAGCTTTACATACATTATAAAAAATAAATGCATAATTGTATTTTTATACCTACAAAATTCTCTTAAATTCAATGTAACTAGCAATTTATGAGAACCAACTATTTTGTTCTTTACATGAAATTGAAAATGGAAAATGTCTATCATTAGAAGCTACCAAAAAGCATGAGTCCAGAACCTACTGCACTCCAGCCTGGGTGACAGAGTGACACTCCATCTCAAAATAAATAAATAAATAAATAAACAAACAAATAAATAACAAAATCATCAGATCTCATGAGACTCATTCACTCTCACAAGAACAGCATGGGAAAATCCACCCCCATAACTCAATTACCTCCCATCAGGCCCCTCCCATGACATGTGGGGATTACAGGAGCTACAATTCACGATGAGATTTGGGTGGAGACACAGCCAAACCATATCACTGATCTTTCACAAGTTATTTCATTTCTGAGGTCTCAGTCTCTTCAAATGCAGAATAGGAAGACTAATACCTACTGTGTCTTCTTCACAGGGTGATTGAGAGAAAACTGTAAATACAAAAGAGTCTAAGGAAAAATTAGAAGTGGTATAGGAATGAGATAAAATAGTGTATGGTATATATAAGATGCTAGGGTTAATTCTTAATGTCCAAGCAGCTTTCAAATTATATAATTCACACTATTCTAGGCACGTGACTCTGAGTCAGCATGAGCCATTTCTTCTGGATTAGACACAATCTTTGTGGCATTTTTACGCTTGAATTGTGTAGAACAGTATTTCTGGGTGTATACTTTTAGGATATGTGGATTTGTTGAGATATTCGGAGTTGAAACCTGGTGAAAAATTCTTATCCAATAGTGCAGAGAAATGGCAGGCAGGGGAATGTTAAATTCATGTAATGAACATTTATAAGCAACAACTCAGTGCCACATATCCTAATACCTAGGGAAAATGTGTTGGGGGTCCTAGGTTCAGTTCTTCAATAGGAGGAACACATAATTGAGGCTATACTTTGTTACTGAAAGGATGCAAAGCAAAATTAGCAAAGGGAAAAATGGTTCTTGCAGCAAAATCTGGAGGAAATCAGGTATAAGCTTCCATGAGTCCTCTACCAGCGAACTCATGTGGGATGCAGTTAATTCTCCCAGGACAAGATGTGATGTCAAATGAAAATGTTACCTACGTAGGGTGCTCAGTAGAGGTCAAACGCCCAGAGTTTTATGCTGGGGGCTGGTCATAAGATCACCCTCTGCCTAGCCCATACCAAATTTCTAGACTCCCAGAGGAGAAGCAAACGTTCTTCATAAACCACATTGTTTATACAAACAGTTTACACACAGGGAGCTGCTCTTATCAAGGAACACTGGGAACCCTGTTGAAATCCGGGTTCCAAGACACCAACGAAGGTCTAATGTTGTAAGCAGACCTTTGGAAGAATAACATTTCCAGGCCTGGTATGTTAATTCTTTTATGCACACAGAGAAACAAACAAGCAATTGCGATATAGTTGGATACCTGCAATGATTAATTCATTTGACTAACATTTATTAACCCTTTGAAGGGTGGAGTAAGAACGGGCTAAATTAAATATGTTTGTAGTACTTTGTCAAACTCAACTCCATACCCCAGGGTTCTCTCCTCACTCACTGGCAGAGTACTTTTTCTATAAAAAGTGCTATGACTGGACTCCAAATTCCTCCTCATAGCCTCCATCAAGAGCTGAGTGTACATCCTGGGGCCTCTGTTTTTCTGTCATATAATTTCTTCCTGCTTAGCCTCTTTAGTAAGTGCAAGGGCTACTCCTTTGTTTGACTTGACCAGATTCAGGTTTGACTTGAGGTGCCATTAGGCAAGTTCTGCCCCATACCTGCCCCAGCCAAGATTCCCAGCATCCCACATCTCATCTGGCCTCTCTGTCCCCTTTGTCCAGTAGAGGAACTAACCCATTCCTGGTTGAAGCCCTAGTTACTGGGACCTATTCCCTTCCTTTAGCTAATGGCTTAAAAGCCCCATTCAGTTTCTACCCACAGCCTTGTTAATTTTCACATGGCTGTCAACTGCCTGGGAGTTGGCTGGGGCTTAGAGCTTCAGGTTTCTCTGTTTTTCTTCGGAATCCTCTCATGCAGGAGCTCTACGTGCTGTAACCGACAGCAACTAGTGTCTTCAGCATCTTTGCTGCTGCTGTTCCCACTGCCGTGTTTCTCCTGGAGAGATTTATTGGTTACCCCAAACCCTGCCCTCTTTCCTCTTTCAGGAGTGTTGTGTCAAAAGTACCAAGCTCTGGGTTTATAAGGCTCAGATTGATGAAAATAAATGGAGGTAACATACATTGTTTCCCAGGTCCCAGAATTAGCAAAAATAGAAAAGAGGTATATGGTGACACTTGGGCCTCCTAATACATATCAAGCAACATGTTCAGTGACCCAGCCAAGAATTACAAGGTAAACTTTCTCTTGTCCCTTCCCCACCCTGTCATCCACAGCCCCAGGCAATTTAGACATTCAGATGTTCCTGGGGACTCCCAGATATTAGTATCAGTTCACCAAGAAATGAAGCTGCTGAGGCAGTGAAGAGCAATGGTCTAGAAAGCTGGGAATGCCATGATGTGAAAAGCAAAAGGCATTCCCACTGAAAGGCAAGAGGCAGGCATAATCAGCCTTGAACTTTAGAAAAATCACAGGCAGCTGAAGGAAGACACGATGGGGAGTTCATGTAAAGGCAAGATATAAAAATAAGAATTTTTCGTAATAAGTTTTTAAGAGGTGATGGGGCCTCAACTAGGTCTGAGGCGGTGTGTGTAGAGTGGAGGAGAAAAGATGAGAAATATTCAGAAGGTAAATAATCGGAATTTGGGAATGGGAATAGGGGAATGGAGGGATGGACCATTGTTCCCTGCCTTCTCGCTTAGGGATCACTGGCTTTGGCAATGACTCTATTAAGATAAAAAATACATGGAGATCAACGTTGAATCCAAACAATTTCATACTTCAGCTTCTTCTTCATTATCTTTTCTGCATCTGAAGTGTTCTTACTGGGTTTGGTTTCATTTTGTTTTCTCCTCGCAAGGTCCAGAAATGTCCTTGGTGTGTCTGACAGACTTTCAGGCCCATGCATGGGAACACCTGTCTAAGTCAACTCGGGATTTTATCGAAGGAGGAGCAGATGACAGCGTCACGCGGGATGACAACATTGCAGCATTTAAGAGGTTTGGTCTTCTGCAGCCTGTCTATCGCTAGGCTAGAGTGCACTGGGGGAGTGCTCCTTGGACGCTAGTAGTCCTGGTTTCTGCCTCCAAAAATCACAGACCACTCAAGACCTAGAGATGTGGGTGATATTTTGTTGTTTTGGCTTATTGTGGGCAGGGGAGGGAGGATTGATGAGAACATGGAAAAAGAGGATATTTATCTTATCACTAGCATAAGTGAGTCATTCTCCTTCATCTCAGCAACTGTGTAACCTGACAAGATAGAACAAGAGTCCCAGAATGACCAGTTCCCTGGGCAGGGAGGATGGGCCTGCTGGGAGGCCTAGATCTCCTGAGTTCCTAAAATCTGGCTTGGAGAAGAAAATGGAAGACAGGAGAGAACACTTTAGGTTTGGAGAAAATATTAAGATCCAAGGAGTCTTAATAAGAGATTGAGTCAAGGGAGAAGAATTAGGCTGAAAAAGTAGGAGGTAGGGATCCAAGATGGCCAATTAGGTGCAGCTCAGGATTGCAGCTCCCAGTGAAAGCATGGAGGGTGAGGGGATGCTGCATTTCCAGACAGATTTGTATTGCCCACAGACCAGGAGATTCCCAGGTGGAGGAGCCCCACGGGTTGCCGGTGTGGCTGGTTTGGCCGGCACAGCTGTTTTCGCTGGCGTGGCTGTTTTGAGGACGCGGCTGTTTGGCCCGTGCCCTGACGCAGTGGTTCTCCGTACAAAATACACGGGTCCGGGCACCATTGTAGCTGGCGATTGGAGCTCTGGGAAGGCAGAGTCACCCATTCATCTTATTAAAAAGGAGACTGAAACAGGGAGCCAGGCCAGGAGATTCCCAGGCAAAAAAGCTCCATGAATCTCAGCACCGCTGTTTCAGCCAGTGCAGTGGGTCACCGCATGGGAAATCACACAGATCCCAGTGCCTTTTCAACAGGCGACTGGAACACCTGGGAGACAGTCAACTGTTTGGCTAAAACAAACAAACAAAAAAGGTTCTGAGGCAGGGAGCCAGGTGATCAGCCTCAGCTGGTCCCACCCCCACAAAAAAACAGCCATCGGAAACACTCTGGATTGAGAGTTTCACAGCAAGCATATCTGAACCCGGGACAGTCCAGCTCTGTGGGGGAGGGGCGTCCGCCATTACTGAAGCAGTCCACCACTATGGAGGTGGTTTGCCATTGCCAAGGCAGCCCACCATTGCCGAGGCAGCCTGCCATTATAGAGAGAGTCCACCATTATAGAGGTGGGCTGCCATTGCAAAGGCAGTTCTAACTACACCCATATAAACAGGACTGCAGGGAAGTTCAAACAGCAGTTCAACAAAGCCTCAGCAGGCAGATAGTGACTAGGCTGCCTCCTCGTTGGGCAAGGCAGCCCTGAAAAAAAGGCAGCAGCACAACAGAAAGTCATAAGTAAAGCCCTAACTCCCCAGGACAGAGCACCTGGGAAAAAAAAGAGGGGGAGGTTTATGAGTTTTTCTGTAGCAGACTTAAATGTACCTGCCCAGCAGCTCCGAACAAACAACAGAGCTAACAGCTCAGCACTTGAGCTCCTATAAAGGACAGACTGTCTCCTCAAGCAGCTCCCTGACCCCCATATATCCAAAGAGTCACCTCATAAAGGAGAGCTCAGACTGACATCTGGTGGGTATCCTTCTGGGACAAAGATAGCAGAAGAAGAAACTGGCAGCAACCCTTACTGTTCTGCAGCCACCACAGGTGATCCCTACGCAAGCAGGGCCTGGAGTGGACCTCAGCAGTCCTACAGCAGAGGGGCCAGACTGTTAGAAGGAAAACTAAGAAACAGAAAGAAATAACTTGGCATCATCAACAAACTGGACGTCCACTCAGAGACCCAATTTGAAAGTCAACAAATACAAAGATGACAGGTGAATAAATCCACAAAGATGGGAAGAAACCAGCACAAAAAGGATAAAAACACCGGAAACCAGAACACCTCTCCTCCTACAAGGGATCACAACTCCTCACCAGCAAGGGAACAAGGCTGGATGGAGAATGAGTGTGATGAATTGACAGAAACAGGCTTCAGAAGGTGGGTAATAGGAAACTTCTGTGAGCTAAAAGAACATGTTCTAACCCAATGCAAACAAACTAAGAACGTTGAAAAAAGATTTGACAAAATGCTAATGAGAATAAACAGCTTAGAGAGGAATATAAGTGAATTGATGGAGCGGAAACACATCACGAGAACTTCACGAAACATACACAAGTTTCAACAGCCGAATTGACCAAGCAGAAGAGAGGATATCAGAGGTCAAAGATCAACTCAATGAAATAAAATGAGAAGGCAAGATTAGAGGAAAAAGGGTAAACAGGAATGAACAAAGTCTCCAAGAAATATGGGACTATGTGAAAAGACCTAATCTATGTTTGATAGGTGTACCTGAATGTGACGGAGAGAATGAATCCAAGCTGGAAAATACTCTTCAGTATATTATCCTGGAAAACTTCTCCAGCCTAGCAAGGCAGGTCAATATTCAAGTCCAGGAAATACAGAGAACACCACAAAGATATTCCTCAAGAAGAGCAACCCCAAGGCACATAATCGTCAGATTCACCTGGGTTGAAATGAAGGAGAAAATGCTAAGGGCAGCCAGAGAGAAAGGTCGGGTTACCCACAAAGGGAAGCCCATCAGACTCACAGCAGATCTCTCAGCAGAAACCCTACAAGCCAGAAGAGAGTGGGGGTCAATAATCAACATCCTTAAAGAAAAGAACTTTCAATCCAGAATTTCATATCCAGCCAAACTAAGCTTCAGAAGTGAAGGAAAAATAAAAACCTTTGCAAACAAGCAAGTACTCGGAGATTTCATCACCACCAGGCCTGCTTTACAAGAGCTCCTGAAAGAGGCACTAAACATAGAAAGGAACAACCAATACCAGCCACTCCAAAAACATACCAAATGGTAAAGAGCATCAACACAATGAAGAAACTGCATCAGCTAATGGGCAAAACAGCCAGCTAGCATCAAAATGGTAAGATCAAATTCACACATAACAATATTAACCCTAAATGTAAATGGGCTAAATGCCCCAATCAAAAGACAGAGACTGGCAAATTGGATAAAAAGCCAAAACCCATCGGTGTGCTGTATCCAGGAAACCCATCTCACATGCAAGGATACACAAAGGCTCAAAATAAAGGGATGGAGGAAGATTTACCAAGCAAATGGACAGCAAAGAAAAGCAGGAGTTGCAATTCTCATCTCTGATAAAATAGACTTTAAACC
>PVKV010040497.1:0-12186 GCA_004027835.1 Alouatta palliata
GGCTGGGCGTGGTGGCTCATGCCTGTAATCCCAGCACTTTGGGAGGCCGAGGTGGGTGGATCACGAGGTCAAGAGATCGAGACCATCCTGGTCCACATGGTGAAACTCCGTCTCTACTAAAAATACAAAAATTAGCTGGGCATGGTGGCACGTGCCTGTAGTCCCAGCTACTCGGGAGGCTGAGGCAGGAGAATTGCTTGAACCCAGGAGGCGGAGGTTGCGGTGAGCCGAGATCGCGCCATTGCACTCCAACCTGGGCAACAAGAGCGAAACTCCATCTCAAAAAAAAAAGAAGTGTTGCGCCTGAAACCTGCTGCACACAGCCCACCTCTTTGCCTCAGTGACCTAATGGGGGTGGACCCCTTTTCTGTACACGACCCCCTACTACTGCACACGGCACAGCCCCCTGCTGCACATGGCCCACCTCCTTGCCTCTGTGACCTAATGGGGGTGGACCCCTTTTCTGTACATGACCCTATACTACTGTGCATGGCATGGTCCCCTACTGCGCATGGCCCACCTCTCTGCTCAGGTGACATAATTGGGTGGCCCCCTCGACTGTAACTCACGTGATTAGGTATGCCCTATTACTAAGCCTGTAGATGATGACCTCACTCATGACCCTGCCCCCTGCTTGTACCTAATAAATACACATGCTCTGGGGCATTGGCCCTCCCTGATCTCCGCTCACAGGTTGCGTGGCCCCCCAAGACCAGATGCTCTTCACCAGTTCTTCAGCGTCCTGTCTCTTTACTTCTCGGATCCTGTACCTCAACACAGCATATGGGACACCCCACGACCCTGTGGGGCCCTACAGCCCTACAGAGGGTGAACAGGGTGGTGTGTGTATCCATGGGGTTTCCACAGAACTCCACCTACTCTGGCCTCTGGCCTTCCACGGGGAGAAGGGGCTGGGGAGGGAGTGACTGTGTGTGTTGCAGACCTGGAGAGGTTGCCTCTGTGGCCAGTGGGGGACCAGGGGCTTGTCAGGCCTGACACAGGGCAGCAGCCAAGTGATGAATGTAGGCCTAGAGCTCTCTGCATCCTGGGAAACTGGATTCTTGGTGACACAGCCCCTCCTCACTTCCACCTGGCCGTGCCCTTGGCTTCAGAATGTATCCCCAAGGTGGCCTGGATGTCATCAGGTAGGGAGGTGGGGGATAAGGGGCATCACTCTGAAACGGGGTTAGCATGGACATGGTCCCTCACCCACAGGGCCCACAGGGGGCTGGCAGAGGGGCAGGGGACCACCCCCGCCAAGCCGACCCTCTGCCTGGAATGGCCTCCAGCTGCGTGTGCCCCTGCCCGCACTCCGATGTGGAGTGGCCCACTGTGTCTGTGTTGGACAGGGCACCCTCCTAGGCAGGGGAATGTGAGAACTGCAGCTGCTCTGGGGCTGGGCCCATGTCACAGCGGGAGGGATTGTGGTGTTACACCGCCTGGGAAGAAGCCAGGGCTGTCGGCCACAAAGCTGCTAGTGATGATAGGGGGCTTGCGTCTTCACTCTGCAGCCCTAACATCCAGACTGGGTTCGCTGGGCTCCATCCTGGGCGTGCAGACCCTGGGAGTGATGCCAGTGGGAGCCCCCCGCCCCCTCCCCTTCCTCGAAGACCCAGGGGTCAAAGAGTATAGACTCAGAGGCCTGGGGCACATGTTTATTTAGCAGACAAGGTGGGGCTTCATCATCGGGATGGCCTGGGGAGCAGCTGGGTGGGCAGAGCTGTGGGGAGGGTCTCCCAGTTCCCTCGATGGTATCCGGGCTGGTGGGGCAGCTGACGGCACCCTGGACAGAGGTGGATATGAGGGTGATGGGTGGAGAGATGGGAGGCACCCGAGACAGGGATAGCAGAATAAAGATGGCAGCAGTGCTGGGGGGCAGAAGGAGGAGCAAAGGCAGGCCCAAGACCCCAGCCCACTGCACCCTGGCCTCCCATAAGCCCCTCCCAGCCGCCCAGCCACACTCACTGCGCACTCAGCCGTCAATGCACTGGTCTGTTGGGGAGAAAGTCCATCAGAACAGGCAGTTGTGTGTGTGCCCATGTGTGAGCATGTGTGTGCCCGTGTGTGTGCATGTGTGTGCCCGTGTGAGCATGTGTGTGCCCGTGTGAGCATGTGTGTGTGCCCATGTGTGAGCATGTGTGTGCATGCATGTGCCCGTGTGTGAGTGTATGTGATCTCTGACTGCCGGGTCCTCTGCACTGCCCCTGGGCAGCCCCCGCCCTACCTGGCCCAGCTGCAGAAGGTGTGGGGGTTCCTTTCAGGGATGGGGCAACGGAGGGGCGGATGGTGGGGCAGGGGATGTGGGAGAGGCCTGGGGATGGACTGTCTTGAGTGAGGCCCGGCTCCCAGGCTGCTCCGGCACCAGGGTCTCCTGCCTGTTTACCAGTCTAGGCAGTCTCTCAGCCTGGGGGAATAGCCTAGCTGGGGCTTCCTGCCCAACCAGGCTCCCTGGAGTCAAGGACATCTCCCAAGTCAGTGGTGAGCAGGTGCCCGGGGGAGGGAAGACAGACAGGACAGCAAGACCTAGGGTGATGAAGCCTGGGAGGGTAGGGGGAGATGGCTCAGCACAAGGGGGCCTGGAAGGGTTGGGGGAGGTGTCAGGCCAGTGAGCCTGAGGAATGGAAACTTGGGCCTGGGCCTGAAATCCTGGTCTGGGCAGACCCTGGCTAAACTGCCGGGAAGGAGCACTTGGGGCCTGTGTGGTCCCTGGGAACCCCATAGACCCTGGGGTGGGAGCACAGTCTTCCTGAGCCCAGAGTGGCTTCCAAGGAGCTCCTGGACTGTCCACCACTCCAGTAACTGAAGCTGGGGACGGAGTCTCTCCTCTCCTCCCTCCCTGGTAGGGAAGCATCCTGCCTAAACAGTCCCCATGTCCCCGTCCCCACATCCAGACTGGCCATTACCGATTGGGACAGGGAAGACGATGTTGTTTTCAGTGAGGCCCAGGGATTTGGAGAAGCGGGTGAAGTTCTCCTTTAGGTCTGAAGTCAGCGTCTTGGTTCTCCCTGTGGTCAAGATGGCCGGTGAGTGGCCAGTAGACATCCCATAAATATCGTTGAATGGGTGGATGAGGCCTCAGATCCCTTCCTCATGGAGGGTCTGTGGAATGACCTCTTCCTGCAGGTGGGGACTGGCCTCCCCTCCCGCTAAGTGTAATCAGGAGCCGGTCCCCGAGGGGGTGGGAGAGGACCCACCATAGAGGGTGATCTTGAAGTACTCCCTGTTGGGAGTAGCCTTCTTGAAGAACACCACGGCATACTGGTTGTAGTCAGTGGTCACCACTCGCACAACGTAACTGGTTAATCCAGGGTGACCTGCGGGTGTGGACAGTGAGGGGTCAGCCCTGTTCTGGATGGGAGGAGGGAGCTGTCCCCTCCCACCCTAGCCCATCAGCATGGACTTCTCCCCATACAACACAGCTGTGTGGAGGAGCAGGAAGCTCTGTGCCCCTCCCCAGCCCCCCAGAGCCCCAGCCCAGTGCCCCACCTCGCTCAGGACTCACTCTCAATGCTGCCCAGCTTGAACTCGCCGGGCTGGGAGCTTGGAACAAAAGTTCTGATCCAATAGTCACACTTCCCATTCCTTGGGAGGGAGAGATGGGTGGGTGAGAGGGGAGACTACCAGGCTTGGGTCCCCTGGGCTGGACAAGCTGGGGGCCAGGGCAGCAGCAGGATTTTGATGCTCTCAGTCCAGCCCAACCCCTAACTCTGACAGCTCATCCCCCACTACCTGGAGGGACCCTGAAGGGGCCCTACCCCACCCACCCAGCCGAAATGGGCCTGGGCCTTCCCCCTGAGCTGACCTCAGGCGATCCTTCCTGCTCTGCTGCCTGGGGCCCCTGGACCCTGCTCAGGCCCCCCAGCACCCCATGTCCTCCTTTCCTTTGCCTGCCTCCCCTGGGTGGGCTTCCCCCCGACACACACAGCACCCCCACATTTGTCCCCTGCGCTCAGCTTGCTGCTTCCCTTCCTGCACCCTCTCCTGGGTCCACCTCGCTGCTTCCAGTCTGCTCCATGCCAACCGTTCCCCTAGCTCTCGGGTCAAACTTGACCTCATCCTTGAGTCCTCTCACTTCCCATCCCCTGGCACCCGGGGCTGAGCTCCCCAACCTGTCTGTCTTCTGCTTCTTGCTCCAGAAATGCCCCAATCCCAATCCACTCAGCTGCCAGAGTCAGAAACCCACTGGGGGTGGCTGATCCCTGGCTCCCTGCCCCTCTATCCTGCGCTTGTTCTCTCCCACCTATAACGGCCCCGCTTCACTTTCACTGGTCTCTCACCCTCCCAGGCTGCACCCCAACATGTCTCCCCACTCTGCAGCCCAGGGGCCCCGCTCTAACCCACTCTGAATAGCTCCTCCGGGGCAGGTGCCTGAGGACTCCGCTAGCCTGGCCCCCAACCCCGCCAGGCTGCTCAGCAGCTCTGCTCAGGGCGACCCTGCTATGGCTTGCTGCTTCCTGAAGGGAGCTCTCTCTGACTCAGCCCCTGCTGTGAACACCCCACGCTTCCTTCTGAAGCACCTTCTGAAGCAGGATGGCTCTTTTAAAAATTATTATTATTTTTAATTTTTGAGACAGAGCCTCGCTTTGTCACCCAGGCTGGAGTGCAGTGGTGTGATCTCAGCTCGCTGCAACCTCCACCTCCTGGGTTCAAGTGATTCTCCTGCCTCAGCCTCCAGAGTAGCTGGGACCACAGGTGTGCACCACCACGCCCAGCTAATTTTTTTGTATTTTTGTATTTTAGAGACAGAGTTTCACCATGTTAGCCAGGGTGGTCTCAATCTCCCGACCTCGTGATCCACCCACCTTGGCTTCCCAAAGTGCTGGGATTACAGGTTGGCTCTTTTAAGGCTACCTCCCTGGAAGCCCTCCACGAAGGCCCTGGCTGGGGTTGCAGGCTGGATCCGGTGTCCCCTCCTCC
The DNA here is from genome assembly GCA_004027835.1 of Alouatta palliata. NCBI lineage: Eukaryota > Metazoa > Chordata > Mammalia > Primates > Atelidae > Alouatta > Alouatta palliata. The sequence goes on from PVKV010040497.1 coordinate 4,918, forward strand.
TGCTCCTGGGCACCCCTCCTCTCTCCATCTTGTTTTCTAGTGACTGTGTGTGTCCACCCCCACCGCTGCCTGTGTGTCTGCAAGGAAACGCCCAATAAATGTTGCCCTACGGAACGGAGGAAGGATGAACACAGATGAATTCCGTGCAGAGCAGTGGGGTGAATGACAGCTTCCCTCAGTTTTGGCCACCCTTTGCCTGTGACATCAGTCTGCCTCTCACATCCCCGGGAGGTGTCGGCCCTCACCTGAACAGGACCGAGGTGACGTTGTAGCTCTTGTCCTCTTTCAGCTCGTAGATGGTGGCATACATCTTCCGTGGGTCTTGGTCTTCTCTGCGAATTGCATTCCCTGCCAGGCCTACCACATACCACTTCCCCTGGAACTGCAGGGGACTCATGATAGGCACAGCCCAGGAACGGCCCTAGGAGCCACCCCTCCAGCTCTGTCCCTGTGGCACCTCTTGGCAGCCCAGCCTGGAACCAGGAGCCCCTTTGGCTGGGCAGCAGGGCCCAGGCTGGGCCTGCACTGGTGAAGGGGCAGGAGCAGGAGGCCAACAGCCTAGAAGGGAGGCTGGGGGAAGAGGTGGTTCTGAGGCTGGCAGGGAGGAGGCAAGTGGCTGGTGAGCCTTCCTGAGCCTCAGTTTCCCATTCCGTTCAGGGGAATTAAAGATGTTCCCACCTTCCTTGGACAGTGGGGGTTATGGCAGAAGGGAAGTGGACCTGGGAAAGTCTGTTCAGGCTGAGATGAGGTGGGGATGGGGGGAAGGGGCATGGTTTCTATCAGGGGACCCTGGAGGCACAGGGTGAGCTGAAGCCTGGACCCTGGACACCCAGATTCCTGCCCAGTGGCCCTCCTGAGTCTCTTCACCTCTCCTCCCCTCTGTTTCCACTCTTCCCCAGGCCCTGCCTGCAGGAGCCCCTCTTGGCTCCTTACCTGGTTGTCCTGGAAGTTCTGCTGCAGAGGGACCTTGCTGAGAGCTGGGGCTGGGATCAGGGGTGAGGGGGAGTCCTGGGCCTGGGCTTGCAGAGCCCCCAGCAGGGCGACGCTCAGCCACAGGAGATGCAGGGGCATGATTTCAGGGCCAAGGAAGCAGGCGCTGTGGTGGCTGCTGGGCCTGGCAGGGGTGGAGGAGGAGGTAGCGAGTGAGAGGCTCATCTGGGTGGCCCTATTTATGGGCTCTAGGGTGGGCTGATACATTCTTTGCCAAGACCAGGAAGGTGAGGCAACTGCCAGCAACTCCTGCGGAAACACTTGGCAAGATTTCTGCCCCAGGTCAGGATTTCGCAAGACAGAGGGACAGGGGGCATTCCCGGATTGCGGCACCTCTGGCAGGGACAAGGGCTCCCTCTGTGCACTCTTTGTGCCCTTCCCGTCATATGATGGCCCTGTGTGTGGGACGGTGGCCAGTGAGCTGGAAGAGCTGTCATCTCTGACCCCCCTGCTCAGCTGGAGCCCAGGGTTGGGTACGCCTGCCCTGTGGCCCCCTCCCTGTGCTCACTGATAGGGAAGAATGAATGAATGCCTCCTTCCAATAGATCATGTACTGTTTCCTGGTTCCTTTAAGGGCCAGGGAAGGGTGGGGTGGCTGACAGTGGACAAGGAAAAACAAGGTGTCTACTCTGAGCTCATGGAGCCCAGAATCTTGACCTTCCTAGGAGCCCCATGCCGGGACCCGGGTGTGCTCCAGAGGCCTTGAGGCAGCTCCTTGTCTCTCTCCTTTCCCTATTTGCAGGAGGGGACCCCTGAGGGACCCGGCCTTTCCTGTGAGTACGGTGGGAAGAGACCCCATGCAGGGCACATGGATTGAGCACTGAGGTTACAGTCCCTGCCCTGGGTGGGTCGGGCTGATGGGTGGGGCGTGAAGGCATCACACTGCTGCTCTGCATACCTGTAGTTTTGGGTCACTGACAGTGCAAGGATCTGGCCTTATCCTTGAGGTCACTGAGACCACGCCCCTGACTCTGGCCACAGCCTTGGTCCATTGAGCCCAGCAGCCCAGGCTAGGGGTTCTAGAACTGTCACCGGGATGGCTGGTCTCAGCCTTGTCCAGCAGGGAAGCAGTTCTCTTAATGGGGGCCTGGCTGGCATCCTTGGGAGGCAATGATGGAGCGTAGGCCCTGCCAGTGTCCGCAGAGATAGCTCAGGTCACCCATGAGTGCCAAGGTCGTCCTGGATGCCTGACCGAGGGCGCCCTGGTTTTAGAGCTTTTGATGGGACCAATGGAGACCTCACTGGCTCTGTCTACCTGCTGCTCGGGATCCCCAACCTGGGCTTGGGGACAGCGGGGCCCTCTGGGAAGGGGCTCTGGGAGTCCTGAGCTGGGGTTAGTCTAGAGAGGCCACCACTGGATCCCTGCCCCCTCAGGCCCTGTCCTGCCTACTGTCCGTGTGATGAAAGGGCAGGAAGCAAAGATGAGCAGAACTGCAGGGGAACGACATTGCACCAAAGCCTTCCCCATCCAGAGCAGCCAGTGGCCGCTCCCTCCCTCCAAACCTCCCCTTCTTTCATGATTCTGTTCCCAGGAACTCCACCTCTGCTACTCTCTTTGACCTTAAAAAGTATCCTCGACCAGCCTGGGCGCGGTGGCTCACACCTGCAATCCCAACACTTTGGGAGGCTGAGGCGGGTGAATCATGAAGTCAGGAATTCGAGGCTAGCCTGGTCAACATCATGAAACCGCGTCTCTACTAAAAATACAAAAACTAGCTGGGCATGGTGGCAAGCACCTGTAATCTCAGCTACTCGGGAAGCTGAGGCAGGAGAATTGCTTGAAGCTGAGAGGTGGAGGTTACAGTGAGCCAAGATTGTACCATTGCACTCCAGCTTGGGTGACAAAGTCTCTGTCTCGGGGAAAAAAAAGTATCCTCAGGGACTGGCCTGGCCAACATGGTAAAACCCTGACTGTACTGAAAATATAAAAATTACCTAGGTGTGGTGGTGCATGCCTGTGATCCCAACTACTTGGGGGGCTGAGGCAGGAGAATGGCTTGAACCCAGGAGGTGGAGGCTGCAGTGAACCAAGATCGCGCCACTGCACTCCAGCCTAGGTGACAGAATGAGACCTTGTCTCAATAAAACAAACAAAAACCCCCAAACAACAACAACAACACAAACTCACAAATCCTCGGGGAGGCTGAGGTGGGAGGATCACTTGGGCCCAGGAGGCCGAGGCTGCTGTGAGCTGATTATGCCACTGCACTCCAGCCTGGACGACACAGCAACTTGACGCTAAAAAGTACCCTCTAGTCTGCAATGACTGCTTCATGTAGGGGAGACCAGTGGGTGGAGCCCCACCCCCAGGCCGGGTTGAAGCCTGGCTCCTCCAGGTGCACAGATCTCTGCCCAGCTCCCACCCCTGTAGAGAGAGCTGCTCTGCACTTCCGTGAGGTCGTGCATGGACTGCCTCGGGCCCGAGGTGTACATATACGAGGCTGAGTTTCTCTCATCAAACCCACACGGGGCCCATTCCTCTCTCTGCACCAGCTCCAGTCCTGTCTCCTACCCACTGGCCTTGGCTCTCTTCAGAGTGCAGCAGGGCTGCAGGGAGGAGGTCAGCTTTACACACACACCCGCCACACAAGCTTCAGGCCTCAGCACTAGGAAGGTTGGGTAAGGACCGTGGTATAGACCTCCCATTCAGACTTGAATGACTCCAAGGGCTCCAGGGTTGACAGGACACTGGGGCCCCATTCCTCACCCACCCCCTTCCCACTGGGCTCCATTCATTGGGCCTGGGCCCCTGACCAAGAAGGGTACTCCAGGGTTCACACTGCTTAGCGCTTGGGGGAGTCCAGGGGCCCCGGGGCTCTTAGAATGGTCTTCACGACATGTGTGGCACCGTGTGCAGGGATGCCACACACCCACCCGCCTCCCCTTGATCCCTCTTTTTTTTTTTTTTTTTTTTTTGAGACGGAGTTTCACTCTGTCGCCCAGGCTGGAGTGCAGTGGCGAGATCTCGGCTCACTGCAACCTCCGCCTCCCAGGTTCAAGCAATTCTCCTGCCTCAGCCTCCGAGTAGCTGGGATTACAGGCGCGCGCCAAAGTGTCCAGCTAATTTTTTGTATTTTTAGCAGAGATGGGGTTTCACTGTGTTAGCCAAGATGGTCTCAATCTCCTGACCTCGTGATCTGCCCGCCTCAGCCTCCCAAAGTGCTGGGATTACAGTTGTGAGCCACCGTGCCCAGCCCCCTTGCCCCTCTTATGGTTTCCACTGTGGCCCCTGAGCTGGTCCTGTTTTCTCTCAATGAGCTGCAGGTGCCTCTAGTGAGCCCTCAAAAAGCCACACAGAAGCTTTGGGGCCAAACCCCTCCCGAGAGGAGCAGGGCTGGGCTCCCAAGTCCTGCTGTGCATGTCAGCTTAGCAACAACAAGAGCCTAAAGGCAGATCCCTGCCTGGGATTTCTGTGGCCAGAGGCCAGAAGTACTCTGGCTGCTCCCAACCCCCTCGGCTGTCTCTGGGAGGCTCTCTCCACTCCCCAGAGACTGCAGCAGCCTGTCCTCCCATGGAGAGGCCCGGGCCCCTCCACACTGGTCTCATCCACGCATGAAGGCAACGAGAGGAGATGCTTCCTGGCGGTCCTTGCATCTCAGGAATCCAGTCTGACACCCCCATTTTGGTTTCCAGACCTTCTGAGCAGTGTTCAGTGTGGCCATGAGTGGTTGACCCTCTGGCGTGTTTGAGGCTGGCAGGAGGTGACTGGGTAGGCGTCTCACAGCCGGGGCCACGGCTGGAAGGAGTCTACAGGTGAGATGCCCCCAGGAGGCCCAGTCACAGATACAGGAAGTCTTGGTGTCTGCAGATCAGCCCTCCGTGGTCATGGCAGCTCCAGGCTGCGCACCCAGCCCTCAAACACCCAGAAACGGGAGGGGCTATTTAGTGAGGAGCTTGCCTTGCCAGGGCCTTGGGCTGAGTCTCCTGTTTCCAGAAACAGTTTTCCAACCCCCATCCTCTCTCATGCCAAGGCTCACCAAAGGGCCTTGAGGTCCTCCTGCCCCTTCTACCTGACAGGGACCCTGCCTGCCTGTGGAACACCCCTCCCAACCCTCCCCGAAGTACACCCACTGGATTCCTCCGTCTGGTGAAGCCCTGGGGTCCGCGAGACGTGGGGAAGCCGACCCTGATGCTGAGGTCCAGGCCCAGGGCCCTTGCTGGTTCTGTCCCTAGGTGCCTGGCCCAGGCACGCCCCGTACATGGGTGCTCTGCCTGTTACTCCACAGCCTGGACTCCCATGCGGGCGAGAGTGCCCATAATGATCGCAGGGGCAGTGGAGTGAATGTCAAGGCTCCGAGCAGGGTCTGTGGCAGACAGCAGGCAGTGGCAGGCGGTGGTGGATGCCAGGCTCCTGTGGAGCTGGCCACAGTCCTTCTGTCATAGGCCTCTGTCCCACATGGCCCTGGTGCTGCTCAAGACCAATGCTCCTCCCAGCTCGGCACCCCTCCTGCCCAGACTGCCGCCCCCAGCACCCCAGGAAAGGGGCGTCTCCATCGTGGCAACCCCCACACTACCCCACGTGCTCCCTGCTTTCCAGGTCCCTGTCGGGGCCTTCACTGGCACCATCAGAGGGGTCTGGGTGAGAGGACCAGTCTGGCTCTCCTGAAAGCTGGTTCTTCCGAGAGCCCAGGACAGGCCAGGAGCATGTCCAGCCTAGGGGGCAGGGTAGTAGGTTCCAGAAGAGTCAAATGAGACCAAATGTCCATGAAGACATCCCTGGCTCAAGAACCACAACACAGGCTCCTGCCTGGGGCCCCTCTGGTGCCCCAGCGGGGCTGAGGATGGAGCAGGCTTGGCCTCTCATGTACTCCCTTCCATCCCAGTGGTGGAGGGAGATCGCTGTCCCGGCTCCCACTCCTTGGCAGCACGTGTTTATTTATTTCAGCTGAGTGGGTAGGTTCTATGGCTGAGCCTCCCCCTCTGCAGCAGGGGGACATGAACAAGGCTGTGACAGGCAGCGAGGACCAGGTCCGGTTCCAAAGGAAAAGCATGTCCACCTTCAAAAGGAGGGGCCGACTTGGACCAGTGCAGAGTGGGGTGAGGGGCAGGGAGGGCAGTGCCAGCAGCAGAGCACCAGGAGATGCCAGGAACACCCAGAGATCTTGGCCTTTACCTGGCCACTGTCCTGCAGCCCAATTCTCAGAGGTGTGAGGGGAAATGTAAGTTTCTGGGTACAAGGGTTGGGGGCCCAGACCTTGGGCTTAAAGGAGGACCACTCCCTGTTCCCCTTCTTTTGTGACTCTCAGAATCACCTGTCAGGAGGGAGATCCCTCTGCTTTGGCATGACGGGCAGGCCCAAGGCTGCAGGGCACAGGTCTGGGTGCCTCTCCCTGGGCACCCCAGGCCTTGGGTGGGCACTGGCCTCTCCCAGGTCACTTCAATCCCAAGTGCCCCTCCCTGGGCGCTCAGCCTGGGTCTGCCCCAACTGAAGTTTCTCATGATTCTCCAGGTTCTGCCTACAATCTGAGGTCCCCCTGTCCTGGGTCACCTCCTCCTGATACCCTAGGGTCCCCTGTCCCTAGCTACCTCCTCCCACACTGCTGGGTTCCCTTGATTCAGGCCCCTTCCTTCCCATACCCCTGGGGCCCCTGGTGTGGCCACCTTTTTCCCACACATAAGCCCCCTGCCCAGCCACAGCCTTGGCTTTCTCTCAAGAGTGCACTTTCTTAACAGTGAATTTCCTATTGTAAACATCTTCTGCAATCTGGAGAAGCTGAGAATTTCCCAAATCATCAAATTACTACAGTGAATTACCACAAACTTGGCAGTGAGCTGTGATTACACCACTGCACCCCAGCCTGAGCAGCAGAGCGAGACTCTGTCTTAAAAAAACAGACAAAAGGAATGAGAATATTGCTACTCTTTAGGAAAGGAAAAACATCTGGGCCACACCACCACCAACAAAATTATGTGTCATTTGTCTTTGAGTAATGTATATATTTCATTTATTCACCTTAAAAATCAGGCATTAGGGACCACAACAAGTGCACATCAAGAGAAGAGCAGGCATTAGGATATTGACCATCATGAAACTTAAAAATAATAGTAAAGAATAAGATCCTTAATCACATCTGCAAAGACTTTTTTTTTTTTTTTTTTTGAGACGGAGTTTCGCTCTTGTTACCCAGGCTGGAGTGCAATGGCGCGATCTCGGCTCACCGCAACCTCCGCCTCCCGGGTTCAAGCAATTCTCCTGCCTCAGCCTCCCGAGTAGCTGGGACTACAGGCACGTGCCACCATGCCCAGCTAATTTTTGTATTTTTAGTAGAGACGGGGTTT
>PVKV010040498.1:0-12082 GCA_004027835.1 Alouatta palliata
CAGCCCATGAGAAAAAGAGACACAGAAATTATTTTGTAAGTTATTAGTAACAGCAAAAGCCACCATCAACCTAAATATGCAATGAGTAAGTGAATAGTTAGTAAAATTCTCTTAAAAATTAACTCAATTTGAAGAGTACTAAAATTTTTGGCTTGTACCATGGTAAACTGCTCATGATACCATTAAAAAAAGAATTAGTCAAACTCCACAACAAAGACAAGCCAACTCAAAAACAGGCAAAGAATTGGAAGAGACATTTCTCCAAAGAAGATATACAAATGGCCAAAAAAACATGAAAAGATATTCAATATCATTAATCATCAGGGTAATGCAAACCAAGCCCACAATGAGACTACTTCATACCCACCAAAATGGCTCTATTCATTAAAAAAAAGGCAACAAAAAACAAAAATAAAAGCAGGAAATAAGTGTTGCCAAGATGAGGAAAACCTGCAACACTCATACATTGCTGGTAGGAATGTAAAATGGTTCAGCCATAAAGAATATGACTAACAATTCCACTCGTGGGTACATATCCAAAACTGAAAACAGGTGGTCAACGACTTACACACCAGGTTTCCCTGTAGCATTGCTCACAATAGCCCAATGATGGAAACAACTCAAATGGCTGTCAAGAGATAAATGGGTAAACAAAATGTGGCATAATATAATATTCTTCAGCCATAAAATGGAATGAGTACTGATGAATGAATGAACCTTAAAAACATTATGCTAAGTGAAAGACACCAGACACAAAAGGTCACATATTATATGACTCTTTCTATATGAAATGTCCAGAATATGCGAATCCAGAGAGACTGAATGCAGACTCGGGGTTGTCAGAGGCCAAGGATAGGGAATCATGGGGAAGGCTTATTAAATGGTTAGAGGATTTTCATTGAGTGATGAAGTGTTTTGGAACCAGACAGAAGTGGTGGCTGCCCAACACTGTAAATACACTAAGGTCATTCAGTTGTTCAGTTTAAACAGTTCCTTTATGTGATCTGAATTTCACCTCAATAAAAGAGAGGGAGGAAGAACTGGGCAACTTCAAGTTTCAGTCAAAATGGAATAACAGGGATGAGATTGACCCTCCCACCCAAAATAGCCAAAAGGGACAAAACGTATAGAAAAGTGGTTTTCAAGACACCAGACGTAAGGCAATGAAGAACAGTAATTAATCCCTGAGGAATGGACACTAATGAAATGAGACTGTTAACTGCCCCTGCTCACCCTCATGAGATAGTCTTCAGGCTGTGACACAGGAAGAAAGAAACCCAAAAAGAGACCAGGTGGCCTCCCAAGGTGAGGGAATGGGGAACCAAGGTGGCTAGAGTTCATAGGACATGGTTTGAGAATCTACAGAGAAAGAAGTTTGAAGATCTACAGAGGGTTCCCAGGTATACAGCTGAATACTGCTTAGGGTGTGCATGTGGGAAGATGACCCAAGGCCAGGGAAAGAACCACCAAAAAGACTGAAGGTAATAGTGCCCTGTGTTCACGAAGAACTGGCATAGTGCCTGTTCTCAGCAGCCACACCAAAGGCCTCCAGGTTAAAAAGGCCCTGGTCGTATGGTTTGGTGTGTCCCTCCAAATCTCACGTGGAAATGTGACCTCCGATGTTGTAGTGGGGGGGTGTTTGGACAGATCCCCCATAAATGGCTTGGTGCTGTCCTTGTGAGGATGATGAGTGAGTTCTCTGAGTTCATGCGGAAGCTGGTGGTTTAAAAGAGCCTGGCACCTCCTCCTCTCTCTCTTGCTGCCTTTCATGCCATGGGACACCTTGCCTTCACCTACCACCATGAGTAAAAACTCCCTGAGACCTCCCAGGAGCCAGCAGATGCTGGTGCCATGCTTGCACAGCCTGCAGAACTTTGAGTCAAATAAAACTCTTTCTTTATAAGTTACCCAGCCTCAGGTATTCCTTTACAGCAATGCAAAACAGACTAAGGCAGTTGGGTGAGTGTAAAGAGGCTCCTTACCTTGGAGGTGGGCAATCAGCCCTTGATTGAGCACTGCTCTGCTTCTGCTGAACAGATGTTAACAGCAAGATCTGAAAGAGCATACTGCTTCCAAAAAATCTGAAACTCATAAAAAAGCTCCAGAATACATAAAAGAATACAAAAATATACAGAACCCAACAAAGTAAATGTCACCTCTGGCATCAGATAAAAAATTACTGCACACAGAAAGAACAAGGAGGGCAGGACCAACAGTGAGGAAGTAATCCACTGAAACTGACCCAAGGGATAGGATCCGCAGACAAGGACATCAAAACCGTTTTTATAACTGGCTTCCAGGTTTTAAAGATTAAAGACAGAATGTTAAAAATATATATACAATATTTCTACAATGTTATAAAAAATATACATCCTCTATATGTACACTGTTTTTAAAAGTATGCACACCCACAAAATAGTCTGTTATAAAAAATATACACCCTCTATTTGTACTGTTATAAAAAATATACAACCTCTTTAGAACACTATAATAAAAAATAAACACCCTCTATTTATACAGTGTTATAAAAAATATACACCCTCTATTTGTACTCTGTTATACAAAACATACACCCTCTATTTGTACTCTGTTATAAAAAATATACACCCTCTATTTGCACTCTGTTATATAAAATATGCACAATCTAATTGTACTCTGTTTTTAAAAATATACACACTCACAAAATAGTCTTTTATAAAAAATACAAACCCTCTATTTGTACTCTGATATAGGAAATATAAGACCTCTGTTTGTACTCTGTTATAATAAATATACACATCCACTCTATGATATTTTATAAAAACTATAAACTCTCTATTTTTTCTCTGTTATAAAAAATATACACCCTCTATCTGTACTCTGTTATAAAAAATATACACACTCAATTTGTCCTCTGTTATAAAATTATACACACTGACAATATAGTAGTGTATAAAATATATAAACCCTCTATTTGTACTCTGTTATAAAATATATAATATATTCACCCTCCATTTATACTCTGTTATAATAAATATACACCATCTAATTGTGCTGTTATATAAAATATTCGCCCTCTATTTGTACTCTGCTATAAAAAATATACACTCCCTCAAAATAGTATTTTATTAAAAATGTAAACCATTTCTACTTTGCTATAAAATATATACACCCTCTATTTGTACTCTGTTATAAAAACTATACACACTCTATTTGTACTCTGTTACAAAAAATACACACCCTCTATATGTACTCTTTTATAAAAAATATACACATTTGCAAAATAGTCTTTTTTTAAAAATATAACCCTGTATTTGTACTCTGTTATAAAAAATATTCACCATCTGTTTGTACTCTAAGAAATATACACCCTCAATTTGGACTCTGTTATATAAAATATACACCCTCTATTTGTACTCCATTATAAAAAATAAACACACTCAAAATATAGTATTTTACAAAAAATATAAACCCTATATTTGTACTCTGTTATAAAAAATATGCACCCTCTATTTTTACTCTGTTATAAAAATATACAACCTTTAATTGTACCCTGTTATAAAACATATACAGTCTCACATAATAGTCTTTTATAAAAAATATAAACCCTATATTTTTACTCTATTACAAAAATATACACCCTTTATTTGTACTCTGTTATAAAAATATACACACTCACAAAATACTCTTTTATCGAAAATATACACCCTCTATTTGTACTCTCATGAAAAATATACACCCTATGTTTTTACTGTTATAAAAAATATACACAGTCACAAAATATTCTATTATGAAAAATATACACCCTCTATTTGTACTGTTATAAAAGATATACACCCTCTACTTGTACTGTGTTACAAAAAATATACACCTTCTATTTTTATTCTGTAATAAAATATATACATACTCAATAATAGTCTGTTATACAAAATATAAAATCTTTGTTTCTACTGTGTTATAAATAATAAACAAATTCTATTTTTACTGTTATTAAAAATACACATCTATTTGTACTCTGGTATAAAAAATACACAACCTCTATATTACTTGTAAAATATATACATCCTTATTTTTACTCTATTATAAAAAATATACACACTCAAAAAATAGTCTTTCATCAAAAGTATAAACCCTCTATTTATACTCTGTTTTACAAAATATACACCCTTAATTTGTACTCTGTTATAAAAAATGTACACATTCACAAAATAGTCTTTTATAAAAAATGTAAACACTCTATTTGTACTCTGATATAAGAAATATAAGTCCTCTATTTGTACTGTGTTATAATAAATACACACACCCACTATATAGTCTTCTATAAAAAATATAAACTCTCTACTTTACTCTGTTATACAAAATATACACCCTCTCTTTGTACTCTGTTATAAAAAATACACATGCTCTATTAATACTCTGTCATAAAAAATATACACACTCACAAATTAGTCTTCTATAGAAAATATAAACTGTCTAATTGTACTCTGTTGCAAAAAATATACACCCTCTGTTTTTACTTTGTTATATAAAATATACACCCTCTAATTTTACTCTGTTATAAAAAATATACACACTCACAAAGTAGTCTTTTATAAAAAATATAAACCCTCTATTTTTACTCTGATGTAGGAAACATAAGTCCTCTATTTGTACTTTGTTATAATAAATATACACACCCACTATATGATCTTTTATAAAAAATATAAATTCTCTATTTGTACCCTGTTATAAAAAATATACACCTTCTATTTGTCCCCTGTTATAAAAAAATACACACTCAGAAAATAGTCTTTTATAGAAAATATAAACACTCTATTTTTACTCTGTTATAAAACATACACATCCTCTATTTGTACTCTGTTATAAAAATTATACACCCTCTGTACTGTTATAAAAAATATACACACTCATAAAATAGTCTTTTATAAAAAATAAAAGCCTTTATTTGTACTCTGATATAGAAAATATACACCCACAATTTTTATTCTGTTATAAAAAATTTTCACACCCACAGTGTAGTCTTTTATAAAAAATATACACCCTCTATTTGTATTCTGTTATAAAAAATATACACCTTCTCTTTGTACTATGTTATCAAAAATATACACCCTCTATTTGTACTCTGTTATAAAAAATATGCACCCTCTATATTTACTCAGTTATAAAAATTATACACCCTCAAGAAATAGACTGTTCCAAAAAATATAGACCCTCTATTTGTGCTGTTATAAAATATACACACCCTCTATTTGTACTCTGTTACAGAAAACTCACAAAATAGTGTTTTATAAAAAATATAAACTATCTGTACTCTGTTATATAAAATATAAACCCTCTATTTGTACTATGTTACAAAAAAATACACCCATTTATTTGTACTGTGGCATAAAAAATATACACCCTGTATTTGTACTCTGTTATCAAAAATATACACCCTCTCTTTGTACCGTTTTAAAAAATAACTTTTACTCAATTTTTACTCAGATATAAAAAAATACACACTCACACAATAATCTTTCATTAAAAAATATAAACCCTCTATTTTTATTCTGCTATAAATAATATTCACCCTCTATTTGTATTCTGTTATAAAAAGTATACACACAAAATAGTCTTTTAAAAATAATATAACTGCTCTATTTGTACCCTTTTATAAAAATTATGCACCCTCTTGTACTCTGTCATAAAAAATATACACCCTCTATTTTTACTGTGTTATAACAAATATACACACTCAGAAAGTAGTCTTTTACAAAAAATATAAAGCCGCTATTTGTACTCTGTTATAAAAAATTACACCGTCTACTTGTACTGTTATAAAACATAAACACCTTCTATTTGTACTGTTATAAAATATATGCACCTTCTATTTGTACTGTTATCAAAAATATACACTCTCTGCTTGTACTCTGTTATAAAAAATACACAAACTCTATTTTTACTCGTTATAAAAAAAATATACACCTTCACAGAATAGCCTTTGTAAAAAAACAAAACATCTATTTTTACTGTTATAAAATATATACACCCTGTATATTTACTGTGTTATAAAAAATACACACATTCACAATATAGTATTTTATAAAATATATAATCCCTTTATTTACAATCTGTTTAAAAATATACACAATCTATATGTACTCTGTTATAAAAAATATACACTATCTACTTGTACTGTTATAAAATGTAAACACCCTCTATTTGTACACTGTTATAAAAAAATAAAATCTCTATTTTTATTCTGTTATAAAGAATATTCAACCTCACAGAATAGTATTTTATAAAAAATATAAACTCTCTATTTTTACTCTGATATAAAAAAAGCTCCCTCTAATTTACACTGTTATAAAATAGTACAAATAGACGGTGTATATATTTTATAACAGAGTACAAATTGATGGTGTAGTTTTTTTAACAGAGTACTAATAGTGGGGGTATATCGTTTATAAAGGAGTATTTTCTGTTTGTGTATAATTTTTATAACAGAGTACAATTAGAGGGTGTATATTTTATAAGGGGGTAAAATTAGAGGGTGCATATTATTTATAAAAGAGTACAAATAGAGGGTTTATATTATTTATCAAAGAATATTTTGTGAGTGTGTGTATTTTTCTAACAGAGTACAATTAGAGGGTGTATATTTTTTAAAACAGAGTACAATTTGTGGGTTTTTATTATTTATAAAACAATATTTTCTGAGTGTGTATATTTTTTAAAACAGTACAAATATAGTGTGCATATTTTTTAAAAAGAATACAAATAGAGTGTTTATAATTTTGGAAATGACTACATTGTGAGTGTATTTTTTATAAGTGTACAAATATAGTGTGTATATACTTTAAAACAGTAGAAGTAGAGGGTTTATAGCTTTTAGAAAAGACTATTTTGTGAATGCATATAATTTTTATAACAGAGTAAACTCGAGGGTGTATATATTTTATAACAGACTGAAATTAGATGCTGTATGTATTTTATAACAGAGTACAAATAGAGGGTTTATATTTTTTATAAAAAACTAATATTTGAGTGTGTAAATTTTTTATAACAGAGTAAAATTAGAGGGTGTATATTTTTTATAAAGAGTACAAATAGAGGGTGTATATTTTCTATAACAGAGTACAAATAGATTGTTTATATATTTTGTAAAAGACTACATTGTGAGTTTTTATATCATTTATACAAGAGTACAAAGAGAGGGTGTATATTTTTTGGAACAGAGTACAAACAGAGAGTTTGTATTTTTATAAAACACTATTTTCTGTGTTTCTATATTTTTTTAACAGAGTACAAATAGAGTTTTTATATATTTTATAACAGAGTAAAAATAGAGGTTTTTTTTTTATAAAACTCTATTTTGTGAGGGTGTATATTTTTATAACAGGAAAAATAAAGGGTGTATATTTTTTATAACAGACTACAAGTAGAGGGTGTATGTTTTTGATAACAGACTACAAATAGAAGGTGCAAGTTTTTTATAACATTGAAAGTAGAGGGTGCATATTTTTTATAACAGAGTACAAATTGAGGGTGTATAATTTTTATAACAGAGTACAAATAGAGGGTTTATACTATCTATGAAAGACTCTTTTGTGAGTGTGCATATTTTTTATAAGAGAGTAAAAATAAAGGGTGAATAACGTTTATAACAGAGTAAAATTAGAGTGTGCATAATTTTTATAACAGTGTACAAATAGAGGTTTATATTTTTTATAAAACACTACATTGTGGGTGTGTAAATTTTTTATAACAGAATAAAAATAGTGAGTGTATATTTTTTATGACAGTACAAATAGAGGGTGAGTATTTCTTATAACAGAGTAAAAATACAGGGTGTATATTTCCTATAACAGAGTACAAATAGAGGGTGTATATTTCTTAAGACATGGTACAAATAGAGGCTGTATAATTCTTGTGCCAGAGTAAGAATAGGGAGTGTATATTTTTTATAACAGAATACAAGTAAAGGGTGTACACTTTTTATAACAGAGTACAAATAGTGGGTGTATATATTTTATAACAGAGTACAATATAGGGTTTATAATTTTTGTAAAAGACATTTTTCTGAGTGTGTATGTTTTTTATCACAGAGTATAAATAGTGTGTATATTTTTTATGACAGAGTACAAAAAGATGGTATATATTTTTTGTAACACAGTACAAATAAAGATTGTATATATTTTATAACAGAGTACAAATAGAGGGTTTATAATTTTTATAAAAGACTAATTTGAGAGATTGCATATTTTTTATAGCAGAGTACAAATGGGGGTGTATATTTATTAAACAGTGTAAAAATAGAATATGTATATTTTTTGTAAAAGAATATTTTTAGTGTGTATATTTTTTATAAGAGAGTACAAATAGCAGGTGTATATATTTATAGCAGAGTAACAATAGTGGGTTTATGTTTTTTATAAAAGTCTGTTTTGTGACTTCATATTTTTTATAACAGAGTACAAATAGAGGGTGTATATTTTTTAAAACAGAGTACAAATGAAAAATTAATAATTTTATAAGAGTATATTCTGAGATTGTGTATACTGTTTATAACAGAGCAAAATTAGAGTGTTTTATAACAGATGACAAATAGAGGGTGTACATTTTGTATTACAGGGTGAAAATAGAGGTTTTATATTTTATATAAAAGACTATTTTGTGAGTGTGTATATTTTTTATAACAGAATAAAATTAGATGGTGTATATTTTTTATAACAGAGTACAAATAGAGGGTGTATATTTATTATAACAGAGTACCAATAGAGGGTGTAAATTTTGTATAAAATACTATTTTGTGTTTGTGTATTTTTTTCATAACAGAGTACAAATAAAGGGTGTATATTTTTTATAACAGATGACAGTTAGAGGGTTTATATATTTTCTAATACACTATTATGTGAATATGCATTTTTTTATAACAGAGTACAAACGGAGATTTTATTTTTTTAAAGAAGACTATATCGTGAGTGTGTATATTTTTTGTAACAGTTAAAATAGAGTGTGTTTACTTTTTAAAACAGAGTGTAAATATAGGGTGTATATTTATTATAACAGAGCACAAATAGAAGGTGTATATTTTTTAAAACAGAGTATAAATAGAGGGTGTATATTTTTATAAAAGACTATTTTGTGAGTGTATTTTTTTAAAACACACTGCAAACAGAAGGTGTATTTTTTTTTAACAGAGTGAAACTAGAGGGTGTATAATTTTTATAACAGAATACAAATAGAGTATTTTTTATAACAGAGTACAGATAGTGGGTGTATATTTTCTATAACAGAGTACAGATAGAGGGTGTATATTTTTATAAAAGACTACTTTGTGTGTGTGTATTTCTTTTCATAACAGAGCATAAATAGAGTGTGCCTATTTTTTATAATACACAATTTTGTGAGTGTGTATACATTTTTATAACAGAGTACAAATTGTGGGTTTATATCTTTTATAAGGCTATTTTGTGAGTGTGTATATATTTTATAGCAGAGTGAAAATAGAGGGTGCATATTTTATATAACAGAGTACAATAGAGGGTTTATATTCTTTTAAAATACTATTTTGAGAGTGGAAATATTATTTAAAACAGAGTACAAATAGAGGGGGTATATTTTCTATACAGAGTAGAAATTGAGAGTTTATAATATTTATGAAACACTATTTTGTGAGTGTCTGTATTTTTTATAACAGAGTGTATTTAGAGGGTGTATATTTTTATAACAGAGTACAAATAAATGGTGTATACTTTTTAATACAGATTACAATAAAGGGATTATATCTTTTACAAAAGACTATTTTGTGATTGTGTGTATATTTTATAACAGAGTACAATAGAGGGTGTATTTTTTTATAACAGAGTACAAATAGAGGATTCATATTTTTTATAAGAGAGTACAAACAGAGGCTGTATATTTTTTATAAAAAGTACAAATAGAGGCTGTATATTTTTTATAACAGAGTCGAAATACAGGGTTTATATTTTTTTAAAGGCTATTTTTGTGAGTCTGCATATTTTTTATAACAAAGTATAATTATGGGTTGTATATTTTTTATAACAGAATACAAATAAAGGGTTTATATTTCATATAAAAGAATATTTTGTGAGTGTGTATATTTTTTTAACAGAGTACAAATAGAGGGTATATATTTTTCATAACAGTACAAATAGAAGGTGTATATTTTTTAAAACACAGTAGAAGCAGAGGTTGTATATTTTTTAAACAGAGTACAAATGGAGGGTGTATATATCTTATAACAAAGTAAAAAATATTGTTTATATTTTTCACAAAAGACTGTTTTTTCATTGTGTATATTTTTTAAGCAAGTATAGATAGAGGATGTATATTTTTTATAACAGAGTACAAATAGATTGTGTATATTTTTTATAACAGAGTAGAAATATATTGTTTACATTTTGTATAAAAGACTATTTTGTGTGTATTTTTTTTAACCGAGTACAAATAGAGGGTGTGTAATTTTTATAACAGGGTGTTAATAGAAGGTTTATATTTGTAAAACACAGTACAAGCAGAGTGTGTATATTTTTAAACAGATTACTAACGGAGGGTGTATATTTTTAATAACAGAGTTAAAATATAGGGTTTATATTTTTTAAAAAGACACTTTGTGAGTGTGTGTTTTTTTATAAGACAGTAGAATTAGAAAGTGTATATATTTTATAACAAAGTACAAATAGAGGGTGTATATTTTTTAAAGCAGATTACAATAAAGGGATTATATCTTTTTGATAGACTTTTGTGACTGTGTGCATTTTTTATTACACAGTAGTAATAGAGGGTGTATACTTTTTATAACAAAGTACAAATAGAGGTTGTATTTTTTGTATAACAGAGTACAAATAGACGTTTTATATTTTTTTAGAAGACTAATTTGTGAGTGTGTATATTTCTTAGAGTAAAAATAGAGGGTGTATATTTTGTATAACAGAGTACAAATAGAGGGAGCATATTTTTTATAACAGAGTACAAACAGAAGGTGTATATTTTTTACAACAATGGACAAATAGAGGGTGTATATTTTTTATAACAGAGTACATATAGATGTTTTATATTCTTTAAAAGGGTACATTGTGACTGTGTATATTTTTTATAACAGAGTAAACTTAGAGGGTATATATTCTTTATAACTGTACAAATAGAGGGAGGATTTTTTTTTATAACAGAGTACAAATAGAAGGTTTATATTTTTTCTAAAATACTATAATGTTAGAGGGTATTTTTTTTATAACAGAGTACAAATAGAGGGTGTATATATTCTATAGCAGAGTACAAAGAGAGGGTTTATATTTTTTATAAAAGACTATTTTGTGAGTGTGTATCTTTTTCATAACAGAGTGCAAATTGAGGTTGTATATTTTTAAAACACAGTAAAAATAGAGGGTTTATATTTTTCAAAAATTCTATAATGTTAGAGTGTATATATTTTATACCAGATTACAATTAGAGAGTGTATATTTTTTATAACAGAGTACAAACAGAGAGTTTATATTTTTTATAAAAGACTATTTTGAGAGTGTGCATATTTTTTATAACAGAGTACAAATAGAAGGTGTATAGTTTCATAACAGAGTACAAATTGTGGGTGTATTTTTTTTATAACAGAGTACAAATAGAGGGTTTATATTTTTTTAAATGACTATTGTGAGTGTGCATATTTTTTATAAAACACTATTTTGTGAGTTTGTATGTGTTTTATAACAGAATACAATTAGAGGGTTTACATTTTTTATAAAAGACTATTTTCTAAGTGTGTATATTTTTTATAACAATATAAAATAGGGGGTGTATATTTTTTATAATAGAGTAAAATTAGAGGGTGCATATTTATTGTAACAGAGTAGAAATAGAATGTTTACATTTTGTATGAAAGACTGTTTTATGAGTGTGTATATTATCTATAACAGAGTACAAAAAGAGGGTGCATATTTTTATAATGGAGTACACATTGTGAGTGTATATATATATATTTTTTATTTTATTTCTTTATTTTTTTATATATATATACTTTTTATTGCATTTTAGGTTTGGGGGTACATGTGAAGAACATGCAAGATTGTTACATAGGTACACACATGGCAGTGTGATTTGCTGC
>PVKV010040499.1:0-12185 GCA_004027835.1 Alouatta palliata
TTCATCTCACTAAAAAAAAAAAATAATAAATAAATAAATAAATAGGCTGGGCACGGTGGCTCACGTCCGTAATCCCAGCACTTTGGGAGGCCGAGGCAGGCGGATCATGGGGTCAAGAGATCGAGACCATCCTGGCCAACATGGTGAAACTCTGTCTCTACTAAAAATACAAAAAAATTAGCTGGGCATGGTGGCACGCACCTGTAGTCCCAGCTACTCGGGAGGCTGCTTGAACCCAGGTGGCGGAGGTTGCAGTGAGCTGAGGTCGCACCACTGTACTCCAGCCTGGTGCCTGGTGACGGAGTGAGACTCTGTCTCAAAAATAAATAAATAAATAAATAAAAATAAAAACAAAAATTAGCTGGACCTGGTGGTGGATGCCTGTAGTCCCAGCTACTTAGGAGACTGAGGCAGGAGAATCGCCTGAACCCAGAAGTCTCAGGTTGCAGTGAGCTGAGATCACGCCATTGCACTCCAGCCTGGGTGACAAAAGCAAAATTCTGTGTCAAATAAAATAAAAATTAGCTGGCCGAGTGCAGCGACTCACTCCTATAATCCCAACACTTTGGGAGGCCAAGGCAGGTGCATCACCTGAGGTCAGGAGTTCGAGACCAGCCTGGCCAACATGGTGAAATCCTGTCTCTACTAAACATACAAAAATTAGCTGGGCATGGTGGCATGGGCCTGTAATCCCAGGAGAGGCTGAGGCAGGAGTATCACTTGAACCCGGGAGGCTGAAGTTGCAGTGAGCCAAGATCACACCACTGTACTCCAGCCTGGGTGACAGAGTGAGTCTTCGTCTCAAAAAAAAAAAAAAAAAATTAGCTAGGCTTGATGGCAGATGCCTGCAGTCCCAATTACTTAGGAAGCTGAGTCAGGAGAACTGCCTAAACCGAAAAGGTAGACGTTGCAGTGAGCCAAGATCATACCACTGCTCTCCATCCAGCCTGGGAGACAGAGCAAGACTCCATCTTGAAAAATAAATAAATTAAATAAATATATATAGTAGAATATTAAAGTTTAAGAATAAAGCACAAAATACTTTATGCATTGCTAGTTTCACATAGACTACAAATGTCTTTGAATCAATTAATGCATTCCTTTTTTTTTTTTTTTGAGACGAAGTCTTGCTCTGTCACCCAGGCTGGAGTGCAGTGGCACGATCTTGGCTCACTGCAACCTCCACCTCTCTGGTTCAAGGAGTTCCCCTGCCTCAGCTTCCCAAATAGATGAGATTACAGGTATGAGCCACCACCCCTGACCACCAATGCATTCCCTTTTTTTTTTTTTTTTTGAGACGGAGTTTCGTTCTATTGCCCAGGCTGGAGTGCAAGGGTGGGATCTCGGCTCACCACAACCTCTGCCTCCCAGGTTCAAGTGATTCTCCTGCCTCAGCCTCCCAAGTAGCTGGGATTACAGGCATTCACCACTACGCCTAGCTAATTTTGTATTTTTGGTAGATGCAGGGTTTCTCCATGTTGGTGAGGATGGTCTCAAACTCCCGACCTCAGGTGATTCGCCCTCCTCAGCCTCCCAAAGTGCTGGGATTACAGGCGTGAGCCACCGCGCCCGGCCCAATGCATTCCTTTTATAAAGATTTATATAAAATCCATTATTTATATTTATGTGGTTTGTCCTGAGCTAGGAGGGCCTGAGATATTTTGTACATGGACTCTGCCAACTCATTTGTGTTTATTTCTCAGAAAGACAGTTCCAGAACACAGGCTGATTATCTAAAAGCCTCCTGGATAAAGTAAAATATTTAAAAGCAAACAATGTTTATAGTTGCTCTGATTCAGCACAATTAGATTCTGTTTTGGCAAAGAAAACTTAACAATGCTCTGCTATTTCTCAGCCACCATCAATAGGGAGAGCTTCAAGCCCCTTGTCCAAATGACCATCCTTGCAAAAGCAGCCTCTGGAGACAGTGGCTGGCAGCCAGCATCGACAGGCCTCTCCGGCTGCGCTGTACCTAAAGCACATTCACTTTGGCACATTTGTTTGCAAAATCAGGACTGACTTGTGTTATTTTAATTTGAAGTGAAATGAAAGGATAAGAATTCAACTAGAGACTTAAAAAGGAAATACATTCTGAGCCGTGCTACAACATGGGTGAACCTTGAGGATCTCATGCTAAGTCAATAAGCCAGTCACAAAAGGAAAATACTTTATGGTTCTACTTACATGAGGGCCCTAGAGTAGTCAAATTCATAAAGCGAGAAGGCAGAATGATGGCTGCTAGAGAGTGGGGGAGGGAAAATGGGGAGTTAGTGTTTCATGGGGACAGAGTTTCAGTTGAGGACAACAAAAAGTTCTGAGAGGGATGGTGGTGATGGCTGCACAACAATGTGAACGTACTCAGTGCCACTGAACTCTCCACTTAAAGTTGTAAATTTTGTGTTATGTATATTTTACCACAATAAAATATTCAGATGGAGACTCCACTCCAAAGCTGCACAGACGGCCTTGGCTTGTAAAACAGAAATCGGCTAGCCAAGCATGGTGGTATACACCTGTAGTCCTATCCACTTGGGAGGCTGAGATGGGAGGATCACTTGAACCCAAGAGTTCAAGGTTGCAG
Source organism: Alouatta palliata (assembly GCA_004027835.1). Lineage (NCBI taxonomy): Eukaryota > Metazoa > Chordata > Mammalia > Primates > Atelidae > Alouatta > Alouatta palliata. The sequence goes on from PVKV010040499.1 coordinate 2,582, forward strand.
TGAGCTAAGATTGTGCCACTGCATGCCAACCTGGGCAACAGAGGGAGACCCCGTCTCTAAAACAACAACAAAAACAACCAGAAATCTGCTTAGTCTTCCTTTACTGAACACTGACTTTTTTAAAAAAATCAACTTAAAATTTGGTGAGGTGGGAAGGATATAGTGACTCACATCTGTATTCCTAGCACTTTGAGAGGCCGAGGCTGGTGGATCACTTGAGGTCAGGAGTTCAAGACAAGCCTGGCCAACATAGTGAAACCTCATCTCTATAAAAAAATAAAAAATTAAATTAAATTAAAAAAAAGAAAATTAGAAGATTCTCAAAAATATCAAGAATTTCAACTTCTGCCAAAAGGTCAGATATCTGGCAACGCTAATCTCATATTCTCCAAAGGCAATGGCTGAAGTGAGCTTAGCTGACTCCTTTCATCTTAGATGGGAGTTGAAACAAAGATTCTAGAGAGCAAGGAGGGACACCGCAAAGGACAGACTGTTCAGAAACACCAGCAAGTACAGATGAACAGGTGAAAGCAGGCATGGGGTGGCAGGTCTTGCATTTGCCGGCCTTTCCACCGCCTTTTCTGGGTTGCCAATGTTTAGCTTGGCTTCTTGTCTTGTTGCTTCACCATCAAGAATATCAACAGACTTTTGACTTTGGAGGTCACGGACCCTTGTACTTGAAACTCTTTTCCACTCTATCCCTTTTCTCTTTCCCAGCAGAAGGCTACTGGAAACCAGAAATTAAAAGTAGCTCTACTCTTCCTATTTATTCTGGCAAAACTCTTGGACTGGGTAGTATGGGTAATTGAGATAAGAATTTTTTTTTTTTTTTGAGACAGAGTTTTGCTCTTGTTGTCCAGTCTGGAGTGCAATGGCACGATCTCGGCTCACTGCAACCTCTGCCTCTCGGGTTCAAGCAATTCTCCTGCCTCAGCCTCCTGAGTAGCTGGTATTACAGGAATGCACCACCACACCCAACTAATTTTGTAGTTTTTAGTAGAGACAGTGTTTCACTATGTTGGTCAGGCTGGTCTGGAACTCCTGACCTCAGGTGATCCGCCTGCCTTGGCCTCCCAAAGTGCTGGGATTACAGGCGTGAGCCACCGTGCCCGGCAGAATTTTATTTATTTATTTATTTATTTATTTATTTATTTTGAGACAGTCTCGCTCTGTTGACCAGGCTGGAGTGCAGTGGCGCCATCTCTGCTCACTGCAACCTCCGCCTCCCAGGTTCAAGCAATTCTCTGCCTCAGTCTCCTGAGTAGCTGGGATTACAGGCACCCACCACCATGCCCGTCTAATTTTAATTTTTGTATTTTTAGTAGAGATGGGGTTTCACCATGTTGGCCAGGCTGGTTTTGAACTCCTGACCTCGTGATCCACCCACCTTGGCCTCCCAAAGTGCTGGGATTACAGGCATGAGCTACCGCGCCCGGCAAGATAAGTTTGAGATATTTTGCCAAAGTGATTAACTGATCAAAAATGTTGGAAAAACATTGCTTTGTCACATAGGATGAATATGACTGGAATAATTATTCTTTGTAAGGTCCTATGGGTTGTTTTCTGACATAATAATAATAACAACAAAACATTTGAATAGCACATTATAGTGTAAAAAGTACTTCTTATATATACATGATTCCAAACTCACAGCCCTCTTGTGGGTAACTGATAATTTTCTCATTGTATAGCAGCTCCACTTAGAAACCATTCATATTGACATCAGTTCTGGAGATTCCAGATTCCGTCTGCTGTATCATTGCAAAGGCCAGCATAAAACACAAGCCAACTGCTGTTACCAGCAAATCAAGGTTGGAAAGTACTTAAAAAACAGGAAAAGCCTGTGGAAAATGCCTTGTCTTAGCGACTCTAAAATGCACTGTAATAAATGCTGGCTCTGAGGACAACATATAAATAGGGCAATCTCAGGTGTGATGCCGAGAGGGAAAATGAGGTATTCATTCAATAATAGTTCATTGAAGGCCCATGTGCCAAGTATTCTGTTAGATACTGGGATCTTGCCTTTGCTGGGCCTGTGGAGTTTGCTATATACTGTTGATTTATTGAATTTTATTTTATTTTAGGGACAGGGTCTTGCTCTGTCACCCAGGCTGGAGTACTCTAGGTATGTGCCACCACAGTTGGCTAATTTTTATTATTATTTTATTTATTGTTATTTTTGAGACGGAGTCTCACTCTGTCACCCAGGCTGGAGTGCAGTGCCACAATCTTGGCTCACTGCAACCTCCGCCTCCCAGGTTTAAGCAATTCTCCTGCCTCAGCTTCTTGAGAAGCTGGGATTACAGGCACGTGCCACCATGCCTGGCTAATTTTTTTGTATTTTTTTTTAGTAGAGATGGGGTTTCACCATGCTGGCCAGGCTGGTCTTGAACTCCTGACTTCCTGATTCTCCTGTCTCGGCCTCCCCAAGTGCTGAGATTACAGGCGTGAGCTGTGATGCCCAACCTGATTTTTATTTTTTGATTTTTTCATAGAGATAGGAGTCTCACTTTACTGCCCAGTCTGGTCCCATATTCCTGGCCTCAAGTGATCTCACCTCACCCTCCCAAAGTGCTGGGATTACAGGCGTGAGCCACTGTACCCAGCCTGCAATTTAGAAACATATAATGAAATGATGAGATTTGTTTCCAAGACTTTCTATGATTTTAATTGGCAGAGTTAACTTTTTTCCCTCTCTACTGTGAATCTTAAAATTCCTTTCATGTCCCTGTATAACAACCCAATGTACTATTCTTCATATAGAAATATATTGCTTGACACAGGGGCTCACTCCTATAATCCCAGCATTTTAGGAGGCTAAGGTTGGTGGATCACTTGCGGTCAGGAGTTCAAGACCAGCCTGGTCAACACAGTGAAACCCTGTCTGTACTAAAAATACAAAAAAAAAAAAAAAAAAAAAATTAGCTGGGTGTGATGGTGGGGACCTGTAGTGCCAGCTACTCAGGAGGCTGAGGCAGGAGAATCGCTTGAACTCAGGAGGCGAAGGTTGCAGTGAGCCAAGATCACGTCACTGCACTCCAGCCTGCGCGACAGAGTGAGATTCCCTCTCAAAAAAAAAAAAAAATTAGCTGGGCACGGTGGCAGATGCCTATAATCCCAGCTACTCGGGAGGCTAAGGCAGGAGAATTGCTCGAACCTGGGAGGTGGAGGTTGCAGTGAGTCAAGATCGTGTCACTACACCACTCCAGCCTAGGTGACAGAGTGAGACCCTGTCTCAAAAAAAGAAATATGTCAAAGTAGGTATTAGGAGAAAGTGAGAAAGCGTCTGTAAGTCTGATGTGAGGAAACTCAAGGAGACTGCTCCTTGGCTTCTCTAGGAAATCTACCACAAGAAATTTAATGGGATCTTCAAGAAAGACTCTCGGAAGAAACCCTGGAAATGCTAAGACCTTAGCCGATGTCCCCTAACTTCTCAATGGGAAGTTATTTATTGGCTCTTATTCAGCTGGGACCACAACCTAAGAGCACTGGAAAGGAAAAAGAAAGGAAAGGGAAAGGGAAATGTGAAAAGAAAGGCAGAAATTAAAGAAAAATTCCACTCTCTAGTTGGGCCTTAGGACTCTCTGAGTCCCAGTCAATACCCTGGGGCTTAATCTTCCTGTATTATTCTTCCAGTTTTCCATTAATCGAGGAAGTGCAAGGTGCTATGTGCAGGTGTGAGCATGGGGGTGCATACACACACACATACACAGTTGGATTGCTGTTCAAAACTTGGGGTGTTGCCTGTGTCTACCCTGAATTTTTCACACATACACACCTTCCGCACCCCTGCCAAACAGCCCCATAGACAGTTTCCTGGGAATAGCAGGCCAACAGGAAAAGCTTGCTGAACTGCCAATGTGCAGACATTCACTTGTCCCAGGCACCAGCTCTGTACTCCCGAAGGTTCTTCTGCTCTAACTCCACACAGAAGGAATATGAAACAGAAACTTGTTTCTGTCCTCTTTTCTTCTCCCTGCAATTTTAAAAAAACATGGTTAATTCTCAAGGATAGCTGGCCAAAGCATTATGATTACTCTACAGAGTTCTTGCTATATTCAAGGGAGGAAACAATCTTGTGTTTTACTTTTAATGGCAATAGTGTATTTCTTGAAAATCTCTTCCCACAGAATTAGCACACGAATCATCCAACAAATGACCCTTAAGCCTGTAAGATACCAATATTTCAATAGGTGAGAGACCCTGAAAATGTTGCCCCAAGGCCAGGCGTGGTGGCTTATGCCTGTAATCCTAGCACTTTGGGAGGCCGAGGTGGATGGATCACCTGAGGTCGGGAGTTCAAGACCAACCTGGCCATCATGGTGAAACCCCATCTTTAAAAAAAAAAAAAAAAAGAAAGAAAATGCTGCCCCATCTCCTGTGCTTCTTTTCTTCCACCATTAAACATTCTTTTGGATTATTCCAAGTGTGAATTCCCACACTTGGCTCCATTTGAATGCCATCAGCTCAGTTTTTGCCAAATATATCTGTTGTTGTGCACCATCTTTCTAAATATTTACAAGAAAATCATAGTCCTTGATGGATTGCGGCAGGACAGTCTTGGAGAGAGAAGGAAATGGCCTTGACTGCCCTAGGATGTCCCAAGGAGACTAGCTGTATATTTGAAGTATCCAGAAGGAAAGAAAAGGGAGGCAAAGAAAGGATCATATTAGCCACCATTTCAGTGTTGTTCGGAGCTGTCTTTGAATTCTGTGTCACCCAAAGCAAAACTCACTTGGGGTAAATATTCAACACCAGTAACATTTAGTTCCTTGAGAATATTACCTCAAATGGGGAAGTCAAAATCTCAAAAAAAAAATTACTTTGATCATTATTTGAAATACAATAGAAATTCTATGATTGCCTATTCACATGTCAGAAATATTTCCTTATATGTCGTAAATCATTGTAGACTTGATTTCATGACTTGAATGTATGAGACTGACAGAAACTGATCTTAATAATCTTTTATCTTGGTAAAACATTTTGGAATTCACAAAACATTTTCATATATTAAATCTTAATTTAATCCTCCCCAGAGCCCTTTGAAAATATCCAAAGCCTGTTTTCTTTAACATTGTTTGTGTGGCATAGATATAAATTCCATGTTCCCAGAAATCCTGGTACTTGCCTTCATGTTTTTGCTATGGTTTGAGGGGAAATTATAAGAAGCATTGTATATCAATTTCTCCATGGGTAATTTGGGTTAATTGCAAAATTCATATAAATAAGCTACACAAGGTAATTTTGGTCATGAGTGTTTTATAAGATAATTCATTGAAATGAGAACTGAAGTTTGGATTGTTAGCTCAGCTATGCAGACGGCTTCACTGTGAGCGTTGCACCACAGCCAGGCTCTTTCAGTGCAGATCAGAAGGCCAGTTCAGTGAACTCAGTAGGGCAGTACTGGCCGTGCCAGCTTGTACAATCCAACAGCTTTATGGCCAGGACTGCAGAATCATGGCTTCCGCTTCCGTCAGGGGAGAAAGCAGCGCAGCTGAGCAGATGAGAAAGCTAGAAAAGAAAAGCTTGGCTATTATCTGAAATTGCACTGGCTTTGACTTGTCCAAAAGCTATTTCCCCTTTCAAAGTCACTTCGTGAGCATTGACTGTACCAGAATAATCAGCATTCTCTGTGGCTGGCTGAAGGGTGAGTCAGGATTCTAAATTCTGGCTGCAGTGCTGGGGAAAATGGAAACACCAGGCAAGGAGTGCATCATGATGTCAGCAGTTTCTGAGGGCTGGTCAAAATGCCAGAAAACACGGCTGGTTTTACAATACAATGAATGTATCTGAATGTTCCCCAAAAATGAGGCAAAGATTTCTGATCATGACATCTGCCCTCAAGCAGGTAGATGTTTTGATATGGTGTGCCTAGAACCTAACACATCATCAATTAAAGTATATCGCTAGCATGCAAGGATGCAAAGAAAATGCTGCTACATGTGAGGTGCAGCAGGCCCAAAGCTCCACAAGGTGGGCAGCCCCAAATGAAACTCCTTCGTCACTTCGTCAATGATCCAAATCCAAGTTTCAGAAATTCTTCATCTATTCCTAAACTTTATAGCACATTGAGAAACAATGACCACCAAAATGTCAACACAGACAATTTCATATAACTGACAAAGGATTGCTACGCAGAACATATTAAGAACTCAGGCTGGGCACAGTGGCTCATGCCTGTAATCCCAGCACTTTGAGAGGTCAAGGCGGGTGAATCACTTGACGTCAGGAGTTTGAGACCAGCCTGGCCAACAAGGCGAAACGCTGTCTCTACTAAAAACAAAAAAATTAGTCGGTTGTGATGGTGCATGCCTGTAATCACAACTACTTGGGAGGCTGAAGCAGAAGATTGCTTGAACCTGGGAGGCAGAGGTTTCGGTGAGCTGAGATCGCACCATTGCACTCCAGCCTGGGTGACAAAAGTGAGACTCTGTCTCAAAAAAAAAAAAAATTCTTACAAACTAGTGGGAAAAAGACAAACAACCCAACAGAAAAAATAAGCAAAATAGTCCCTTATCAAAATAGGAAACCTGAATAGTCTACAAACATATGAAGAGATGTTCAACCTCACTGGTAATCTGGGAAATGGTAATTGAAAAAATGAGACACCAAATGAAAATTTATGTTTGCACAAAAACCTATACATAAGGATGGGCACAGTGGCTCACATCTGTAACTCCAGCACTTTGGGAGGCTGAGGCCGGTGGATCACAAGGTCAAGAGATTGAGACTGCGGGGCACGGTGGTGCGTGCCTGTAGTCCCAGCTACTCGGGAGGCTGAGGCTGGAGGATCACTTGAGTCCATTTCTGGGCTGTGGTGTGCTATCCTGATCGGGTGTCTGCACTAAGTTCGGCATCAATATAGTGACCTCCCGGGAGTAGGGGACCACCAGGTTGCCTAAGGAGGGGTGAACTGGCCCAGGTCAGAAATGGAACAGGTCAAAACTCCCGCGCTGATTAGTAATGGGATCATGCCTGTGAATAGCCAGTGCACTCCAGCCTGGGCAACATACTGAGATCCTGTCTCTAAAAAAAAAAAAGAGAGAGAGAGAGATTGAGATCATCTTGGCCAAGATGGTGAAACCCCATTTCTATTAAAAATGCAAAAATTAGCTGGGCATGGTGGCACGTGCCTGTAGTCCCAGCTACTCGTGAGGCTGAGGCAGGAGAATTGCTTGAACCTGGGAGGCAGAGGTTGCAGTGAGCTGAGATTGTGCCACTGTACTCCAACCTGTCAACAGGTCTCAGCTACCCCTGGCTGGGCGGCCCTGTGAAGCAGCTCCTAAAAAAAAAAAAAAAAAAAAAAGAGAGACACCATGTTTCACCCATGAGATTGGCAAATAAATTTTAAACTCTCACAGTATAAAGTTTTGGCAAGATGTAAGAAACATGAAGCCTTCTTCCACTGCTGCTGAGAGTATAATTAGCTATGAACACTTCTGAGAGTAACATGACAAGCAACCAGTGAAATTTAAAATATCACCCTTCATTGCTCAACATTCACCTTCTGGGGCTTATATACCCTAGAGAAATTACTCTGCATCGGCCTAAAAAAATTTGCAAATTTGTGTGTAAGGGTTTATGACAGCAAAGGAGTGAAAATAATGTAAATATTCTCTAATAGATGAATGGACAAATAAAAGTTTACAAAGCAGTAAAAATTAATGAACTAGATGAGATGAACACATGAACACACACACACACACACATACACACACCCCCCCAAATTTAAGAGGCAGGTTACGGATTGATATTTATTTATTCAACAAATATTTGGGTGCTTACCATGTGTTAGGTGGGAGCTGTTAGTACAGCAGGAGCTATTAGTACAGCAGAAAACAGACAAAGCAAGACAAAGTCTCTGCTTCACACATTTTACATTCTTGTAAGAGAACACAAATAAGCAAATAGCCATGATACTATTTATATAAAAATGTTAAGGGTGCATGTATGGTTTGGGATGTATAGCACATATACACACACATATATTAATGTATACATACATTTTTTTAACGCCCCTTGCAGAGCAGGGCTACCCTAAAAGCAGTGTGTCTAGGGTAGTCCTACTTTTTAAAAAATAATATTTAAAAATGGACCCGGAGGATATAAATAATTTTTTTTTGAGACTGGGTCTTGCTATGTTGCCTAGGCTGCTCTTAAACTCCTGAGTTCAAGGGTCCTTCCACCTCAGCCTTCCCAATAGCTGGGACTATAGGCACATACCACCGTGCCCAGTTTATAATATTGGGAGGAAGGAAAATAAGTGGGACTTGGGGTGAGTGTGGTTGAAGGGAATGTTAACTATATCTGCAATATTTTAATTATCTAAAAGTCATTCTTTGGCCAAGTATAAACCCAAACATTTTCTTTTGTAGTTACAATTAATAATTGAAAGATTTTTTTATAGTATAAAAATTTGGAGTCTAAGTTAATGTTTCATAAATTGAGGTCCGAGCACATTTCTCTCTCTTTTTTTTTTTTTTTAAACCAGTGTCATGTGATACTAACGAATTTCTCAAGATAGAAAAACACTGAAGTATTTATTGATTCATCCTTGCCAAATTCATGAGTGACTAATTTATAAACTAGAATGACCATTTGTGTTAATTTCCAAAGAAAGGGGCTAGAGACTCAATGAACAAATGGATAGTACAAAACCTGGGCTCTCCTTTTCTTACCAGCACTGTAATTAATTGGATTAATCAAGCATTAAGCCCTTTATGAGATGTGGCTGGCACCCTAGTTTAGATCATGTTCAAAACATCTGCCCTTTTTGGGATTTGTAGGAACTCTGTGCAACTCTATGTCTCCTTTTCTCATTTAAAATGAATGGATTAGACTAAATATCTGAGATAAGACTAAATACTCTTCCGGATCTTAGATTCTAATTCATCCGTCTATATAGTAGTTCTTTTTCAATTTAATCTTTACAAATTAGCTCTTCTTCTTCTTCTTTTTGAGATGGAGTCTTGCTCTTATCACCCAGGCTGGAGTGCAGCTCACTGCAACCTCCCCCTCTCATTCTCCTGCCTCAGCCTCCCAAGTAGCTGGAATTGCAGGCACTCACCACCACGCCTGACTAATTTTTGTATTTTTAGTAGAGATGGGGTTTCACCATGTTGGCCGGACTGGTCTCAAACTCTAGCCAGACGGCTAGAAAGTACTAGAATCAAGATTTCAAGAGTCTGGCTCTAAATCCTCTGCAGAGGCTTTTGTAAAGAGCTAAGTAAGGCTGGGCACAGTGGCTCACGCCTGTAATCCCAGCACTTTGGGAGGCTGAGGTGGGCGGGTCACCTGAGGTCAGGACTTTAAGACCAGCCTGGCCAACATGGTGAAACCCTGTCTCTACTAAGAATACAAAAATTATGGCCGGGTGCAGTGGCTCACACCTGTAATCCCAGCAGTTTGGGAGGCTGAGGCAGGCAGATCACAAGGTCAGGAGTTCGAGACCAGCCTGGTCAAAATAGTGAAACCCGTGCTCGCTTCGGCAGCACATATACTAAAATTGGAATGATACAGAGAAGATAAGCATGGCCCCTGCGCAAGGATGACACGCGAATTCATGAAGCATTACATATATATTTTTTTAATGTTTTTTTTT
>PVKV010040500.1:0-12182 GCA_004027835.1 Alouatta palliata
AGCTTAGTTTGGCTGGATATGAAATTCTGGGTTGAAAGTTCTTTTCTTTAAGGATGTTGAATATTGGCCCCCACTCTCTTCTGGCTTGTAGGGTTTCTGCTGAGAGATCTGCTGTGAGTCTGATGGGCTTCCCTTTGTGGGTAACTTGACCTTTCTCTCTGGCTGCCTTGAGCATTTTCTCCTTCATTTCAACCCTGGTATGCTTTATTTTCTCAAGACAACTGTCTCATTAGAATATCCTACATATATGGCCTGAGATGATTGGTTTTCTAAATATAGAACCATGTCATTTGCAAACAGAGATAACTTGATTTACTCTCTTCCTATTTCAATACCTTTCTTTCTCTTGCCTGATGGCTCTGGCCAGAACTTCCAATACTATGTTGAATAGGAGTGGTGAGAGAAGGCATCCTTGCCTTGTGCTGGTTTTCAAAGGGAATGCTTCCAGCTTTTGCCCATTCATTACGACATCTAATTCGTGTGAGTCTTAAAACCTAGATGGATTGTTAGGTACAGCAAATCACCAGACATGTGTATACCTGTGTAACAAATATGCACATTTTGCACATATATCGCAGAACTTAAAGTAAAATTTTAAAAATTCTACATGTGGGAAATATGTATCCATTTTATAAAGAATAAAGTGGTTTATTATATTTACTTTAAAACTAATTTCAACAAAATTGAGTTTCATTCTTTATCTTTTTAATGCTAAATACAAAATATAAAGTGAATGGTAAACTATCAGTCTGAGGTCATAGTGAAAGGTCAAGACCGAAGGCCAACAGAGTAAAGAGTTTAGGGTTTGCTCCTGTAAGCTTTGAGACAGCAAAATTCTTCCTCCTGCTTTGTTTGAACAATGTATTGAAATATTACATATATGTGTTTTTATATATAACACATATATATGTGCACAAGAAAGTATGGAAAAGGTTCACCTTAATAAATTTTCACAAGGGAAACATGCATGTGTAGTCCCTACACAGACTCAAAAATCAGAACAGTGCCAGCACCCAGAAGCAGCTCCTGGGCCACTTCCAGTCATTAACAAAGCAGCAGATTCACAAAGTTATCTAAGAAACTCCCCAGGGGAACTATGTCTAGTTAGAAACCTGGAATATTGACACAAGTAGTTATTTTTTCTTGCATTTTCTTTAACAAAGAGGAAAAAAACCACCACTGATATAGAAACAAATTCACATGGCGTAACGAGTGGGAACTCCAAGACAACTCAAATTTATACCATTGTGCTACTCTAAATTATTTCATGCAAAAGGTTTTAATCTAGTCCTCAGAGACATTTAAAAAAAAACAAACAGCAAAAACAAAAAGGGCAATAAAGATTTCCTACATTATTGTGCTATAAATACTGAAAATATGTTTCCAAATGTGACAAGAAATACTACGAGTGATTGCAGATGCATAAATGAAGCAAGCGTAATACTCTTTCCTCAGAGGCACCGATAAAAAAAAGACTATTATAAAGCACTACAAAATAATTTCTTTATCCAAAAGCTCTGAAGCAGTTATTAAACCAGCTGTTTTCAAAAGTACACAAATATGCTAAGTTGCAGTTGGGTAACTGTTAAATGTTAAAGCAGTGAATGATCAGCATGGAGCAGATGGTCTGGGAATGGGCGAGAAAATGGCAATGTTAATACCACCAGACTGAGATGTTCATTTGTGCTGTGGTATGTGCAGACTGGGTGAATAATGAAGGTTCTGTAATAATTGTGTAAATCCCAACATTATTAAATTGATTCAGCTGGGGTTTCTTAATATATGTGAAGCACTTGATGTACTTGGAGAAATACCTCCTCTTTGGCTAAAGCTGTTCTCATTAACTCATACTGCTTTATTTGCTGTGACCTCAGTGTTTCTGTTAAGTAATGAGTGGAATAAGAATTAGAAATCCACTTTCAATCTGAGTATTCGAAAGGAGGGAAAATGTTAAGAAAAGTGTCAAAGCATGAGCATTGCATGAAATTGGCCCACGGCGTTAATTTACCTCTCAAGTGTGGTTAATGTTTATTTTACACTATTTAAGAGTTTATAATTAGACCTGCACTTTGGGGGTTTGAGAAAGTTGTTTTTTTCTGATTCAATGTTTATTTTACCTGAGAGGAATGAAAGTCATATTCATATATCTTCTGGGTTCAGTTTAACTTGAACATTCCATACTTTTCCTGCAGTATCACTTTAGAAGTTTGTGAAAAGAGTTTCTAAAAATCACAATTATTTACAGCAGTTTTTCTCAACCTTGATAATACTAATACTTGTGGGGATGCCTTGTGCAATGTAGATGTTTAATATCTCTGGTCTTAGTCCACTAGATGCCCGTGGCAGATACAACCAAATGTCCTCTGGGGTACAAAACCGCCCCCAACACCCACTCCTCATTGAGAACCAGAGACCTCTAGGCACCCAAAGAAAAATGTGGTTCATCACCTCTGGTGTAAAACAAAGCAAGAAAATGAAGATGCCATAAAATCAACAAGTTGAAACTTTTCATTAAACTTGGCTTTCAAATATTTGTACATAGAGTCCCATAAGATGAGATAAAATGGCAAATATAGTACTCCACTTCTATGCCTATGAACTATGTGGCATTCTAAACTGTTGGTAAAGTAATGAGATTCAAAAATAAGTGACCAAAGAATATGCAAGCTAAGTTTTTATTCGAAATAAGTCTTTGGACAGTAGTTCACCAAGATGTTGTTACAATTAAAGAAATATGAAATCAATTAGATTTTGAGATATCCTGAATATCACGTCTCAACAGTGAATAGTTGTTTTGCACACAAGCATACTAAACGTTCTAAAATATCTTATAGTTATAAAAAAAGCTTTCAATATTTTCGTTTGGCATATGTATGTGTGTATATGTGTGAGTGTGTATTATGTTAACTCCTCTCAGAAGTAGGGTTCTCCAGACTCATTTTAAACATTCAAAGGGAAGTCACAAGTCACAAAATTTACAGGATCTGCATCCTAAAACTCATGCAAGTTATAATAGCCCCTTATTTATAACTTGCATGAGTTTTATGTAGAATATGTATAAATAAAATAGCGTACCTTCTGCTATTTTAGACATTTTTTTAAGGGAGGAAAGAAGAGAGCATGCATTTGAATTGGGCAGAGGAATGTCAGGGCGAGGACTAGCAGGAAAGAGTAGGTAGAGAATGGGCTCTGCTCTGATTCACTGATTCCAAGAAGAAGTGACATGTGATGGAGAGCTTATTTAAACAAGGGAAACCAAAGAACTTTGTCAACTTTAAACAAAAATAAAGACTGTAGCTGTTGAAAATAGGTACCAATAAACTTTTATACAGGAGAGCCATTTATTCCAATGCCAGCAGTTAACAAACAAGCTACTCTGATTGAAACATGAATATATTCAATAATGACCTGATTATTAATGTACTTCATATAGCCTAACACGGTGTTTTATGTCTGTCACATTATACCTTTACTGATTTTCAAAATTAAATCTGATAATCTGTAATTAAAGTGATTGATTGCTCATAAGCCCTTTCTTAGCAATCTACTGCAAGATATTTGCTCCTCAAATAAGATGACAATCCCAGAAAGGAAACAAAAGATTTTAGTAACATGAGCTGATTCATCAGAAAGAGGTGAAGGATATTCCCAGAGCAGTATTAAAGAAAGTTGCAGAGTACCAGCAGCACTCCTGCTCTGAAAATCTAGTTCTAAGTGTGCAGTGGAACCAGGGCTCCTGCTGGAATGGAGAATAGAAGACAAAAATAAGAAATCAAAGGAACTGATAGAGTACTTGCTTTTGCCATACAAGAATTTTTATATTGAGATTTTATTATATCAAAAAATTGGCTTTGGAATAAAAATGAGTAAACAGAAAAAAAAAGCAAATGTTAATTAAAAGAAGCAATTTGTATCTCCAGGAAAAACAAAAATTTTTACAAGGAAAAAAAATTTGCCTTAGTATGTTGGCAGTTGTGTTGAGAAAGAATGTTGCCAAATACTTTTTAGAGGACCTTACTTAGTATAGCATGTTGAAAAGTTATGTCGTAGTCATCAAAATATAAAACGCGACTAGCCTTTGTCTCTCTTTGTATCTCTTCTTCTAAGAAGTGTAACACATAGAAATAATCTACAGAAATTTTTTGAGTATATGCACAAAGGATTTTCATGGTAACTAATAATAGAATGTAGAAGTGAAGGGAGAGGAAGGGAATTTAAAAATATATTAGTAGGCGAATGGCCTTATTAACAAAAAAATCTGTTAGTGAATAATACATACTCATCAGGAAAGGAGAAAATGTATTATGTACTAATATGGAATTATGTACATGATCTATTGCAAAAGAGAAAAATTGTACATGACCTCATTGTTTTATTTCAGCTTTCCTAAACAAATATATATGTACTACTGTGTGTGCACATGTCCACATGTGTGTGATCTGGATATATACCAAATTATTTTCAGTAGTTATTTCTGGAGCTTGGGGATAAGGAGTGGGGCATGAGGGGGAATCCTGTCACTTATACTATTCTTTATGTCAGTATGTACTTACTGTCTTATAATACAAAAATACAAAAAAAACATTAAAAAGAATCATACCTCAATGTGTCTTTGTTTACGTCAATCATTCTGTTTTATCTTTATATGAGTCTATTCGTTAATGTAAAGGAGGGTGCTTAGAGAACTGTTTATGTGTCTAATACCCATCCAGTCTGTTATAACTGCAGGTTTCTGGATATAGAAATATGTCTTCAGTATACGGAGAAAGAATATACAATTAAGGTTGCTGGTATTCTACATATGTTTAAAAGGCACATTAAGACACTTAAAACAGCATGATTTGCTATTTAGAGATCAGATGATTATATGTTGGAAAACATGTGGATGTTCCATTTCCTAACTAATGGACATTATCGTCCAGATGGATCTGGCTATAGATAGAAATGTTCTCCTAAGTGGTAATCAGTGCCTTTTGATAAAACATAAAATTACTCCTTGGTTGAAATAGTTACCTCAATTCTGGGCAGTTTCAGTCACTTTCCAAAAAAAATGTATTTGGCAAAAGAGTAGAATAAGAAGTGTTTAAGAAATTATGGTGGGTTTTTTGTTTGTTTGTTTGTTTTGTTGTTGTTGTTACTTCTTTGTAATGTAGAATCTACTGGCAATGGAATGGCTATGCTGATCCTAAAGCCAATTGACCTGGGTACCTTCGGAAGGTTGCCCTATATTATTTATTGGACTTCATTTTCCCTCCAGATTTTTTAGTGTTTCAAGGTTAAAAGAATGTGTGTGTGTACACACATGTGTAACACACATGTAAAACTAATGATGACCATATGGCTTACACTTAGGTAACCTGTCTATTTAATACATGGCAATTTGAATTCCTATTTTGTGGGATATAAATTTTATATAATTTTGGACAATATTCCATTAAGGAAAACATTATAACATTTTGAATACAAAAGGAGGTAAAAGGCTTCACGTGGTGCCTCTATAAGTGAAGGACCAGGAGCTCTAGCTATCTTTGTCTCCTACTTAAATCCCTTCTGGATAGATCCTGTGCTATCTATACCTTCTCATGATTCCCAGACACCACCCTCCTCTCCCACTTCTACAACAGCCGTATCCCAATTGATTTTCCTGCTTCTACTCTTGCCTTGGGACTATTCAAACATCTTGCAGTAGCAATAACATTTAAAAATATAAAACTGAGCATACCATATCCTGCTCATAACCCTCTAGTGACTTCTTTTTCCATTTACAATGGAACCCAAAATCTATGTTCCACTTCACCAACATGATTCCTGCCTAACTCTTGAGTTCTGCCTCACACAGTTCCCCACCTTGTTTAGTACGAGCCTGTCATACTGCTCTTTCTTCTGTTATTCCAACATCACAAGCTTGTTTTCATTTTGGGCCTTTGAACCAGCTAGTCTATCTTCCCGGGATGCCTTTCCTTCAGAGAGTATTCCATGGCTATCTACTTCTCACTGTTCAGCTCAAAGGGCAATTCCTCAGAGATGTCTTTACCATCTGGCAATCTCAGAATTGCCTGCCCTACCAATTATCTCCACTGGCAGACATTCCTTATTTTTACCTTCAATTAATACATTCATAGCAAGAATCACGTTTTAGTGTTTATTTCTTTGCACACTTATCTGTCTTGTGTCATACCTGTCAGTAAAAACAAGGTATTTTAAATGAATGAGTATAGTCACTGTGATTACAAGCTGAACTAAGCAGTCCTTCTTTACAAAAGTTTATAGTCTATTGTAAACTCAAATGTAAGCAGATCAAGTCTGTATTTGATAACATATTGCTAGAGAAAGTTTTTAATTTTGCAAGATTTTTATAAAAGTTTAAGGAGAAAATTTCAGGAATAGTCTTAGTAAGTGAATAGAAAAGTATCAGATAAAAAGTCTTGGAGAGACATAGATGGAATACTGCATTAGTATTCAAATCAAAACCACTAATAGTATGCATACTCTTAATAGTATGTATACACATATAGACAGGATATATATCATATTATGTCCTACTATATAATACATGATAATAAATGCTATGAAGTGAAATAAAATGGGTAAGGTACAGTGAAATGTTGTGTTAGTATACTACTTCACATAAGCTGGTTTAGGAAGGTTTATGGTTTCCAAGGCCTGCTGTGACAAATTACCAGAATTTCGTGATTTAAAAGAAAATTAGGCCAGGCACAGTGGCTCACGCCTGTAATCTCAGCACTTTGTGGGGCCGATGGGGGTGGATCATGAGGTCAAGAGATTGAGACCATCCTGGCCAACATGGTGAAACCCCATCTCTACTAAAAATATAAAAATTAGCTGGGCATGACGGCATGTTCCTATAGTCCCAGCTACTTGAAGGCTGAGGCAGGAGAATCGCTTGAACCCAGGAGGCAGAGGTTGCTGTGAGCTGAGATTGCGCCATTGCATTCCAGCCTGGGAACAGAGCGAGACTTTGTCTCAAAAATAAATGAAAAATAAATACATAAATAAAATTAAAAGAAAATAAATTTATTATTTTATATTCTATAACTTAGAGGACTGCCATGGGTCTCACTGGGCTAAAATCAAAGAGTCGGTAAAGCCGAGTTCCTTTCTAGATATTCTAGAGTAGGATCCGCTTGGTTGCTTTTCTATTGTCTAGAAGCTGCTCTCATTCCTTGGTCCATGGCTTTCTCCTTCTGTCTTCAAAAGTCAGCAACAATGGATTGAGTTTTTACATGCATCACTCTGACCATTTTTCCTATCCCTTCTCTTCCATTTTAAACATTCCTGTGACTCATTTGGGCTCATTCTGACAAGCCAGGATAATCCCCCGGTCTTAAGATCAAGTAACTAGCAAGTTTACATTGATCTGCAACCTTAATTCTGTTTTGTCATGTAACTTAATATAGTTACATCTGCTGGAGATTAAAACATAAACATCGTTTGGGATAGTAATTCTGCCATCACACAAAGCTTTGCTAATTTGAACATTGACATTTCAACAGTGGACAAAAGGAAGTAAGTAGGTAAGTGATGCTATCAACAAAGGACATTCCATGAAAAGAGAACGTACAAGAACCTTGTGGTGTAAGTGTGCTTGGCCAGTTCAAGGAATAGGTAGGAGATCAATATTGCTGGAGAAGAGGGAGCAAAGGGAGAATATTATAAGTGTTTTTAAGTATAGGTCCAGAGAGATGGGTTTGTAGGAGTGCAGACAGCTGAGTTTGTACAGGAAAATGAGAACTTTAGGGTTTACTCCAAGTGGGAAAGGAAGTAATCAAAAATTTATGAGCAGAAGAATATCATGACCTAATTTTGTCTTTAAATTACTTAAATACATTATGAAACAAAGCTAACAGATATAAAAAGAAATACAGCAAACTTTTTAAAAAATTGAGAAAAAATATAAATATAACCAAAGTAAAAGAATCAATAAAAACACATTGATAACATAAAATCTTTTAAGACAATAGACAAAGTTGTGTATTTCACATATGTAATATATATAGCTGTGTGTGTTTCAGAAAATCACATAAAAATATACAATCCACAATAGTGAGAGACTGACGTAGATAGTGGCAGAATAAATTAAAAAAATAAAAATTTAAAATATTTTGAAGTAATATAGTTTTTAAAAGTCCATCATAATAGAATATTGTATGATGTAATCAATAAGTGACATATTTCAAACACAATATATAGAATATGACACTAGCACATGGGACAAGATGAAACAACATATATAAAGTTATTCAGAATCTGGGTCTCAGGTCTGTTCATTTTCAAAAGCATCTTAAACCCATGGCCTTATTGTGCTTTGTGCAGCCTTAGTGAAGTCTGGAACGACTACCTGATGATTTTCCTCATCACATGTAATTACAGTTTATTCTGGAATAAGAAATATGAAGATACAATTAAGATATAAGAAGAATAGGCCAGGCGCAGTGGCTCATGCCTGTGTTCCCAGCACTTTGGGAGACCAAGGCAGGTGAATCATGAGGTCAAGAAATCAAGATTATCCTGGCCAACATGGTGAAACTCCATCTCTACTAATAAAATACAAAAATTATCTGGGCATGGTGGCATGCACCTGTAGTCTCAGCTACTCAGGAGGCTGAGGCAGGAGAATCACTTGAATCTGGGAAGTGGAGGTTGCAGTGAGCCGAGATTGTGCCACTGCACTCCAGCCTGGTGACAGAGTGAGATCCCATCTCAAAAAAACCCAAAAACCAACCAACCAACCAAACAAAATCCATCAATTTCATTATAATTATGTATTACATACAATTGTAATTATTTTATCTGCCACTCATATAACCACCCTTCTATCTTCCTTATGAAATACAGAAGCAAACAGAAATGATTTACCCCCAAGGAGAATATTATTTAGCTAGAAAGTTAAGAAAAACTCAAAGGAGTAGGCATATCACAGGGTAAATGAGTATTCCATAGGAATGACAAGTTACCAACACTTACTGGTGCTTCAGGATGTGCCAGAATAAAAACGTTTTAACAGATGAACAAACTATATTTCCACTTCCCCATCCTGGGGTTTCATATAGAATGATTGCCATCCAGCTTCCCTAACTTGCTATTCTCCGTAGCTTCACTGAAGCATCAAGGAGGTAGTGTCTTATCAGAGATTGACCTGTAAATTTATAGTATAATTTTTGGCCTCATGGTTCTGTTTATATTCAATAAGGAATTTTAGAGGTTGAAATAATCAATACCCTAGTATCACTGAACAGTTGCTTCATCTCTGAATATTAGAAATAAATCTCATATTTTCTTTCCTGCCATTATCTTTTAGTGAAAAAATTAAATCAATGTGAACATAACTTCTAAAAAGATAGTAATTAAAATAATGTGGTAATCAGAAGATGTCTGCACACAATTTACCAAAGTCTAAAAATGTGTATTTTATAAAAATATCCAAAGATTCTTCTAAAATAGGGAATAACATACATTTTGGAAGCCTCAAATTGACACAGCATTAAAAATTTCAAGGAGCAATGCTTACTCAACTTTTTTTTTCAGATTGTATTAAAATAAATCACTATTTTTGTATTTTTTCCTTTTATTTCTAACATACAGGTTCAAATGTTTCTCAAATATTATAGTTTTTAGAAATTTAAGTAGTATATTTATTTTCCATAAATGTAAAAAAATAGAATCCTTATGTAAACAAGTTGTAAGAGTATGTAGTGGCAATATAAGCAGGTGTTTATTTTCAGGTTTAAATTATATAATTCCAGGTTGAAGCAAAACAACAGAGCAAAGATTTCAATAAGGGTAGAATTTCCAGATTATAATGAAAATGAGATTTATTTTAAAACATTATTGTAAAACTAAAGAAATATAACTTGAAATGATGACACCTAGTTATTAAGATTTTTAAAAAATATGTGCTTGTCTCTATAGTAAACAAATACATTTAAAACAAGAGTGAGAATATTTCTTTATAAAAGTGACTGCTATTAGAAATATTTGATGATGATAAATGTTTAAGTGTAGCTTTTTTAAATTTGGTACCATTATCCACAGGTTCAAACGGTCTACAGTAAAATGTGGCTAAGCATACTAAACATCATAAATAATTCTAATTGTAAATATTCATTCTAATAAATTATCAAAGACTTGCAATAACGTCTAGTAGAAGGATGCCAACTAAAAATGCAAAATAACTTAAATGCTCAACATTTAAATGCCAAAGTGAAAAACATTTATGGATGAAATTCTATGCAGCCATGAAAATGATACTGGAAGAATATTTATTTCCAATGTATGCTATTCATAAAATAGTTTTAAATGTAAGACCATTATTAATATAATGATCCAATACACATAAAATGAGGATAATATGGACAATAGAATCCACTCCAGGGACATTTGATTTCTTTTACATTTTTATCTTTGTATGTTTTGTGATGAATAATATAATTATATAAATCAGGAAAATATATTTAAATATGCTTTGAGGAGCTCTCTTAGGATTAATATATTTTGACCTGTTAACAAATGCAACTATCCCCAAGAATTTTAGGTAAATCAGAATACATCTGTAGTATTTCTTTCACATTTCTATACTTTGGGAGGATTATGGATAAATAATCTAACCATCCTGTCAAATGGTAGAAATAGTATTTGGATTATTCTAACCATTTAATCTATATGTGTAACCAATTTTTTCTTAGAGTCCAATAAATTCAAACAAAACTTGAAGCTACATATGTTATATCTTAACTTCCATATTGATAAGTAGACCATTACAATCAATAGATAATATAAGGATTGGTAGAATTCATTTAAATATAATGCAGGTTGCAATCTATGTGAATACATAGAACAAATGTATGGATTCTTTACTTGACCTTTACTTTTAATAATTTCTCAAGAAAGATTGTGCCACTGGAAGATATATTAGTCAACATCAGACCAGATGAATCTCATTCTGCTTTCTCAGAGAAAGCCAGCTTTAGAACCTTGTTTAACAAACATGTGGTAAACCGAGCTCAGAGGGGAAAAAAAAACCCAATCAAGATATGTCAGTGAACAGGATGGTGGATGCATTTGTCATCTAATGATACTAATGCCTAAAAAAGTCAGTTTCTTCTATTCAAGGACAGTCATGTGTTTGACTAAGCAGAGCCATTTGAGTTTAAAATCTTCATTTTAATGAGTAATTAAAACTTGTTTTTAAAATTCAGTGTTGGGCCAGGCATGGTGGCTCATGCCTGCGATCCCAGCAGTTTGAGAGGATGAGGCAGGAAGATTACGTGAGGCCAAGAGTTCAAACCCAGCTTGGGAAACAGAGTGAGAACATGTCTCTAAAAATAAGTAAAAATCACCATGTGGTTGTGCATGCCTGTAGTCTTAGCAACTGGGTAGGCGGAAGAGAGGCGTTCCCTTGAGACCAGAAGTTTGAAGCTATAGTGAGCCATGATTGTGCCACTGCATATTTAACTTATATTCGTATAGTTTTTTGTTTTTATTCATTTATCCACAATGTCATACTGATTTTTCTTTTTTTTTAATGCACTTTAGGTTTTGGGGTACATGTGAAGAACACGCAAGATTGTTGCATGGGTACACACATGGCAGTGTGATTTGCTGCCTTCCTCCCCGTTACCTATATCTGGCATATTTCTAATCAAAGGATTTTCCCTAAAAAAAAAAAAAAAAAAGTTAAACATTTTTTTCAAATAATCCTTCTTTGTCTATGTCTTGTTTGCTTTTGTTGAATTTGTTTTATTGTCAGTTTTAAACATTGTTATTCACATTTTATTGACCAGAACTCTTGTTTTGTCTTTTAAACTGGGAAGTGACAAAACTTTTTGTGTATGTTATGGCACTATGTACCAAACAGCAATACAGAAACAGAAAAGAATAGTGCACTGTTAGGTACTGCAGTGATTACTATAAATGTGCATGTGTAACTGCATACTAAAAATGTAATTATTAAAAAGAATAACTGAAGGCCGGGCGCGGTGGCTCACGCCTGTAATCCCAACACTTTGGGAGGCCGAGGCGGGTGGATCACGAGGTCAAGAGATCGAGACCATCCTGGTCAACATGGTGAAACCCCGTCTCTACTAAAAATACAAAAATTAGCTGGGCATGGTGGCACGTGCCTGTAGTCCCAGCTACTCGGGAGGCTGAGGCAGGAGAATTGC
>PVKV010040501.1:0-12181 GCA_004027835.1 Alouatta palliata
CATCAGCATGAAGAGGAATGGAGGAACTGCAGCGTGGCTGGAATATCAGTGTGAAGAGGAATGGAGGAACTGCAGCGTGGCTGGGGCATTGATGTGAGAAGAAGGGTGGAGACTGGAAGGATGGTGCCCTAGATGGTGGAGGGCTGATGAGGTCGGCGGGCGTGACAGATAATTCATTGTCCACTGGGCTTGGTCACAGCATCAGATGTCTGGTCATTCATCAGCCTAGGCCTGGCTAAGATGGTATTTTTTAGATGAGATGATCATTTAAATCAGTTGACTTAGTGTAAAGGGGATTGCCCTCCATAATGTGGGCCTCCACCAGTCAGGTGAAGGACCAAGAGAAAAGACAGGCCTCCCCAGAGGAAGTCAGGCTTCAGCTGCAGGCGGCCTTCAGATCTGAGCTACAGCTCTTCCCTGGCCTCTGACCTGCCTGCCTTGCAGGTCTTGAACTTGCCAATCTCTACAATCACATGGACCAATCCTTAAAATCTGCATCATACACACACACACTCTGGAGAGCCCTAATGCATGTAGTTGGCGACCCCAATGAGAAGGAGGGTTGGCTTCTGAATGGCAGGAGTCAGGGAGTGGAGGGTGATGACCTGACCCTGGAATTTGGAGTGAGGCGATCAGTCATCCCTCACCTGCTGCAGGGGCTCTGAGGGAGTGAGCAGCAGGGGGAGGCGGTGCCCTGCAGAGAGCCAGCCCAGAAAGCTCAGAAGGAGGAAGGAAGGGGAATGCTGGAGGGAGGGAGGGAGACACATATGCTGGAGGTACTCAGGAAGCCAGCAGTGAGGAAAGCAGACACTGCCACTGGCATCCTGGGATCACACGTTTGTCTTCACTGCTCAGGGTTTTGTGTGATGTGGGCAGGAAGCCTGACTTTCAGGGAGCAGGTGGGATGTGGTGTCTTGATGTCCAGGGGACCGAAGTGTGGGAGACGAAGCACTGGGGGTCTCACATGGTCTCTTTGGCTCAGAGTGGAACTGACAACCCCGTTTGCCTGATGGAGAAGCTGAGGTCCAGAGGAATGATGTGGCGTGTGTGGGGCCACTGGGCAGCAGCTCCCATGGACACCAGGAGCCCTGATGCCGCAACTCACACTCTTGGTCACATGACACTTGGCCTCCCCATGTGGGATTCTGCCACCGCTGGAGGGGAGAGAAGGAGAAGCAGCTCAATTTACAGAGAGGACATGGCTGGGACCAGTTGGGCACCAGCCCCACAGCCTGAGCTTGTCTCTGCTGCTTGGAGATGATGGGGAGTCTCTGATCACTGCTCATGTCTGATCACATTCCAGTTTCTATCTCTGAAACCAAACCTTGTGTTGCCTCTTGAGAAATTCTAACTGTGGAAGGATTGATACCAGCCTCCAAATTAATGGTGGAAACAGGGCCGCGACGAGGCTTTCCAGGTGGGTGTGATCACCTGGAATGCCTGGTGCTACCACAGCCTCTTGCACTTGGGGCAGTACTCTGCTGGCAGGGGCTGGAGTGACTCATGGCTGTTCCAATGGCTGGGAGAGGACTCCCTCCCACTCCCTCTTTTCCCCTCAGCACCCTCAGAATGCACCTTGAGGTACACCTGCCAGGCCGGGCCCTTCTCACTGTTCCAGGCCTTGTGCACAGGAGGAGGAGTGCAGTGGAGACTCCCCAGCCCTCCTGGCGTGTGGTGTGTTGTGGGGTTGCCAGCCCAGAATGCATCACGAGGGCTGCATTGTCTTCGGGTTGTGGCAAGATGGTTTTTTGCACTGTATTCTTCCCAGGTGAATAATTTCTCTAGAACAGCGAAGTATGCCCTTTGCTTATTCCTCTAACGTTAGCATGGTATCTTGGGTTTAACTGACGCTTAGGAAACTTTGAGCGATGGTGATTCATGAGGCTGGCTCACACACAGGTGGCAGGGATAGGTGTGAGGGGTGTCTTTTGCCCTCTACCCAGGTGGTCACTCCTTGATAATTATTGGATGTCCTGATAATTATTGGCTCTTCCTATCAGGAAAAGCCCCTTGTCCTTGGAACATCCGGTCCCTCCCTTGCTCATAAGACATGAGTGGCTCCCATGGCCCTGGCATGGCTTCCTGAATTCCTGCCACAGGGCGAGTTCAGGTGTGCCCCCTTGGCATGCCGGATGCCAGTCTCAGCGCCCTCAGCCTTCTTCCTCCCAGCTCAGGGTGTTCCAGGCTCCTCCTACCTGCATCCTTGGCCCCTCCCTGCACCAATGGGAAGGCCCTCCCCTCTCTCTTCTACAGCAACTTTCACTCTTCTCTCATCTCCCAACTTTAACCCTCTCCCAACTTTCACTCTGCTCCCGGTGAAGCATGCACATCCATGTCACAGTATATTTCTCTCCTAGCACCGAAATGATCATGCTTTCTTAACCTCCCAACTAATTAATTCCATGAGCCCAGGAATGTCCTCATCTTGTCTGCTCTGTATTCTTGCACATAGCAGATGTTCCTGGCCAGTTGGGTTTGATGGGCTAGTTTGGGAGTGGATGTGGCTTCTCGGGACTCCACCCTGGCTACAGCTAGTGCAAATGCGGAATGCGGTCATAGGTCAAGGACGCTGGAATGCATTCTTGCTCCGTGGCTCAGTTTGCGGCTTGCATTTGGTGTCTGGCCCTTTAAGAAGGGTAGCTGGGAATCTTCGATGGATCCTGGCCTGACAAAAACCTGGGTATTTATGGAATATTTGCATCATTCTAGACAATTTGTTATAGACATATATCTGTTCTATCATCTGTTAAATGAGAAAATGACATTAGCATGTGAGTGAGAGAGGCCTCAGAAGAGGTGGATTTAATAGTGAATGAACTCAACCGTGCAGAAACATCTCAGCTTAGGGTGGCTCAGCGGGAAAATCTGTCTTTGTGCCTCAAGACTTCACTGTCTGTACAGAATTTTTCCATTGCTGAAATCTTTTATTCTTGTAAGGTAACTCTCCTACAAACAAAGAACTGCTTTTCAAAATCTCCAATTAAGTTCTTTTTCTCTTTCTCTCCTGCATGCGTGCACGCACACACACACACACACACACACACACACACACACACACACACACACAGTAACTGATAGTAAATGCTCAAAAATGGTCCCTTTGTTATTTTTATTATTACTTGGAAGTGAGAGACGGAGATGGCAGGATAGACCCTGCTGTGTGGCTGCCCTGGATGCCGTGGCCAAGTGTTTGCTCAGAATTGGTTGGAGGTGGACAGCAGAGTGTGGGAAGCTCTTTGTTTGTGAAGGTGTGACTATCCTCACAAAACCCACTCAGCCTTTTTATTCTGTGCTAATCTGAGTTGGATTTGAAAGAGATGGGACGGCTCTCCGTGGCCCAGAAGAACTAATTTAATTTCTCTGTGTGTCTACTTAACAGGCATGGGTAATATCCCGGTCATTTGTCTAGAAAGGACAGAAGCCAGCAAGCTCCTTTTGTACATTCTGTCTGCATCCCTGATGCTGACTAACCCATATGCAAACAGAAAGAACCCTTCCTATTGTTGCCTCAGAAACAACAAAGGTCCCCGCCAGCAGCCAGCCAGCAGTAGACCCAGAAGTCACTTGGATTCTGTGTTTTCTGGCACGAAACCCAACACCACACATTCGGGCTTTGTTCTGTGTGCTTCATTTCCAGAATGTTTTATGTCTCAGCAACAATCAGGCGTTCAGCAGCCCGTGAGCCATGTTGCCAATCTGTTACTCCATCTTTGATCTTTAAAATGTGTGGTAGTTTTCCAAAGATCAATATCTGACATTAGTTTCCTTGTGCAGTGGCCAAAAAAATGATAGGGCTCTGACCTTGAAGAATTTGGGACTGGTTTTTCCTGCAGAAATGTCTTAGGACAAAATCTGAGAGAAGCAATCTTTCATCTCCAACCATGTACCCTCCTCCAAATGGCACTGCCCGGGTTCACCAATTCAGTGAGTGAATCTTTCCCGATAAGCCATGTGCCAGGCACTGCACTGGGTTTGGGAACTTAAGACTGCAGGGAGTAGCAGGGTGAAGTGTAGTTTAAAGCAAGTGCCATCCACATGCGGCACCACAGCTGCCCACTCCCTCCCGTTTTGTCTGCTTCTCTTTCTGGGACACTGTTGACAGTTCCATGATCTCATAACTGCTCATACTGCCCTCTGTCCCAGCATGCAGACTGTGGTCAGATTTTACAGGTCATCTCTCAATATTCCATACATGACTGCTGGAGGTACCTCCTCAGAGGCTGGACAACCTACTGCCAGTGTGCTATCAAGAGGACAGAAACTCGCTTTTGATGGGAGGTTGCATTATCAGGCTTCTAAGGTCTAATGCTGATACTGTATGATTATTTTTCAAGCCACGACAGGATAGAAAATTAAGAGTTATATCAAGTGCCTAGCATTGTTCCTAGAGCATACCAAACACTCCCTAAAGTGGTACTGTTATCATCATAATTATTGCACACAAAATATTTCAGTGATTTCTCTCTTCCTTTTCATTATCATAGAGCCTGTTCTCTGATTTCCAACCTCCTATTTATAAATTTCAAAAGAAAAGGGGTCTTCTCTTAGCTGACATCTTCCACAGTGTATTAGGCAAAATTGGCAGTTAAATATTTATTGAACACAGCCCTTATGCACCACACATAACTAGAAGGTAATTTTTAGGGACCTGTGTTGTGCCATACACTGTAGAGACCTGCGAGGCCTGAGGAAGAAAGCACTGCTTCTGGGAACACATGCAAGCTTGCGTTCATGGACCCACTTCGCTTTGCTGGGCCCCTTCTAAGGCCTTTCATTAAAGCCACTTCTGTGCCAGGACAAGTAGTTACGAGGAGGGTACAAGTGATGCTTTCAGACTTGGTCTACAATGGGCACTGCTGTCTAGCAGAGTATGAGTGTGAGGCTCTCACAGTGTGTGGCTGCTTCCCCAAGGGGTAAGATGGGTGAAGCCCACACCCCAGCTGGCGGTCACTGGCACATGGCTGGATCCCAGTACACTTCCCTCCTGATATGGTTTGGCTTTGTGTCCCTACCCAAATCTCATGTTGAATTGTAATTCCCAGTGTTGATGGTGGGACCTGGTAGTTGATAAGATCGGGGGTGGATGTCCCCCTTGCTGTTCTTGGGATGAAGTTCTTATGAGATCTGGTTGTATGAAAATATGCAGCACCTCCCCCTTCTCTCTCTCTCTCTCTCTCCTGTCTCTGTCTCTCTCTCTCCTGTCTCTGTCTCTCTTCTGTCTCAGTCTCTCTCTCTCCTGTCTCTGTCTCTGTCTCTCTCTCTCTCTTCTCTCTCTGTCTCTCTCTCTCTCTCTCTCTCCCCTGCTCCACCCTGTGAAGATCGTGCTCACTTCCCCTTCGCCTTCTGCCATGATTGTAAGTTTCCTGAGGCCTCCATAGTCATGCTTCCCGTACAGTCTGTGGAACTGTGAGTCAATTAAATTTATTTTTATCATAAATTATCTAGTCTCAGGTAGTTCTTTATAGCAGTTAAAGAACAGACTAATACAGCTCCCCATTCTCCATCCTTCTAAACCTTATTATTCCAATGTCAACATTCACTCTAACGTTTAAGATTCCTACAATGAAGAAAATAATGTCCTTAACTTTAGATTAAAAAGAAAAAATCTCAGAATATAGAGTTTCTTTGCTGTTTTGTCTAGGCATGGAATAGAAATTAATGTGCATGAGTGTTTTCTCTGGGTATAAATGGCATGCTGGTGTTTCTGTTAGAAGATAACATTTGAGACCAACTCTCTATCTAAGAACTCTCCAGAACATGATGCTACATTTGGTGAACCCATTTACAGTTGTGGAAAAGCCATGGTCAAGTCTGTCTGTGGAATAGAAGTTCCATGATTTATAATAAGATCAGATCTGCAATCTGTGAACTTTGATATAAATTCTTTAGGACCAATAATATCAGAAAAGTAAGATGTTCCAACTTGTCAAAAGTTTTTGTTTTTTATTTTTTCTAAGACAGCTTTTTGAGGCTTAAATGACACAATAAGCTGTTCATCTTTAAAGTGTATAATTTGATAAGTTTTGATGAATGCATAGAAATGAAAACCATCACCAAAAGGAAAAGAACAAATGAATTTCTCTCAAAAGTTTTCTTATTGCAGATGCAGTTGCTGATTAAAAAAAAAAGGTTTTTTTATTTCATTTTATAACCTCTTCTTTCACTCCTTTGTCCCAGCAAATACTGAAGATTAGTTTGTATTTTCTGGAGCTTCATAAGATGGAATAATACAGTATAGACTCCTTTTAGTCTGGCTTCTTTCATTCACAGTCCAGTGGGATTCTCAAAAACAGCTACTGGAACTAATCAGTGATTTTTGCAAGGTTGCAGGATATAAGGTCAATATGCAAAAATATATAAAATTTCTAGGTACTAGAAACTAACACATAGAAACAAAAAAATGCTATTTATAATAGTAGCAAATAATGTAAACTAGGAATACATCCAACAAAAATATGTAAGACATTCACTGCAAACTTTAAAATATTGCTAAGAGAAATTAAAGAAGCTCTAGATAAATGGAGAGATATACCATGTCCATGGATCAGAAGATTTAAGAGTCTTAAGATGTCAGTTCTCCCCAAATTGATCTGAAGGTTTAACATGATACCAATTAAAATTCTAGCAGGATTTTTTTGGGTATAAATTGACAAAGTGATTATAAAAATTATATGGAGATGACAAGGACCTAAAATAGCCAAAACAATTTTGAGAAAGAGAAAAAAATTTGAAGGACTTACACTTTCTGTTTTATGATTTATTATAAAATTACAGAGATCAAAAAATGTAGTTTTGGTGTAGAGAGAGAGACAAAGGAAGAGAATAGAGAGCACATAAATAGAATCACACAGATATGGATAATTCATTTTTGATAAAGGTACAAAGGCAATGCAGTAGAGAAAGGATAGGTTTTTCAACAAATTGCTCCAGAAAAGTTGGATATCCATTTACAAAAGGGAAGTTTAATTCATACCTCACACCACAAGCAAAGGTGAACTCAAAATAGGTTACACTTCTAAATGTAAAACTAAAACTATAAAACTTCATGAAGTAAACGTAAGAACACCTTTATGACCTTGGATTAGGTAAGATTTCTCAGGTACATTATCAAAACACAATTATAGAAGAAAAAAATTGACAAATTAAACTTCATACAAATTAAGAACATCAGTTTTTCAAAAGATGTTTTTTGGAGAATGAAAAGTCAGGGCATGGACTAGGAGAAAACCATGCCTCTAATAAAGAAACATATATTCAGAATATAGAAGAAACACTTAAAGAAGATATGCAGATGACAAACTGGTGGTTTCCTAAGCGGTTAAACATATACCTACCATAAAGTTGTCATTCCACTTATTGGTATTTACTCAAAAGAAAAAATGCCTGTATATCCAAACACAGACTTGTACATGGATGCTCAGTGTTTTTTGTTTGTTTGTTTGTTTTTTGAGATGGAGTTTCACTCTTGTCACCTAGGCTGGAGTGGAATGGCATGATCTCTGCTCACTGCAACCTCCACCTCCCAGATTCAAGCAATTTTCCTGCCTCAGCCTCCTGAGTAGCTGAGATTACAAGCACTCACCACCATGTCCAGCTGATTTGCCTTTGTAATAGCCTAAAGTGAAACAATCCAAGCGCCCCTCAACAGGCAACTGGGTAAACAAATTGTGACGTATTGTAGTGGTGTAGTTTGGAATTTGTCCCCTCCAAAGCTTATGTTGAAATGTAATCCTCAATACTGGAGGTGGGTCCTACTGGGAACTGTGTGGGTCACTTATGCGTGGCTTGGTGCCCTTCCCATGGTCATGAGTGATTCTCACTCTCTTAGTTCAGGGGAGAGCTGGTTGTTAAAGGGACCCTGCCACCTCCTCCCTTGTCTCTCATGCTCCCTCTTTGCCTTCTGCCATGATTGGAAGCTTCCTGAGCCCTCCTCAGATGCTGGGCAGATGCTGGTGCTAAGCTTGGGCAGCCCGCAGAACTGTGAACCAATTACACCTGTTTTATTTATAAATTACCCAGCCCCAGGTATTCCTTCATAGCAACACAAAACAGACTAATACACGTACAGTGGAATACTACTCAGAAATGTAAAGGAATAAATATTGATACTTACAACAACATGGATGAATTTCAAAGTAATCATGCTGAGTGAAAGAAGCCAGGCAAAAGGATGCATCCTTTATGCTTTCATTTATGTAAAATTCTAGAAAATGTAAACTAATCTACAGTGAGAAAATAGGGCAGGGGTGTGTGGGAGGGAGGGAAGGAGGGAAGGGTGATAAAAGAGCATGAGTGAGCTTTGAGCTGATGGACGTGCTCCCTATCTTGATTGTGGTGATGGTTTCGTACGCATATGTTTATGTCAAAACTCAAGTCACACAATTTAAATAAATGCCATTTATTGTATGCCAATTATATTTCAATAAATATATATTCTTCCATTTCCCCCCAAAACTCTAGAGAAATGCCTTAGGCAGCGTCTTTGTGAGACTATATATTTAACGCAGCCAGTGCAGGGCCTGATGTATCAGGTGAGCTCACTAAAGGGTCCTTTTCTTTCACTTTCCTTCCCACCCCATCAAAATATGCAGATTCCTGTACATCTAGTACAGAAACCTGTAGTTTCTCCTGTGCAGATTCTGGTGGGGCAGAAAGGCACCAAGGTTTTGATCCTCAAAGGTCATGTGATGCTATTTGTTTAGGGCTGAAACTTTCCAATGCTTTCACAGTATCTGGAACAAGGCATGATTATCAGAAGCACATGTAGTTCAATGTCGAAATTTCATTTTTTTTGAAATGCATGTGGGTTTTAAAAATGTAGTTATCTTATTAGGGCTTCTGCATGGAGGCCTTGATCCAGGAAGCCTTTACTGAGGGCCCTCCATGGTGTTTCTGATGCATAGAAAAGGCAGTTAAATGAGTTACAGAAGTGACCACCGGCTGACCACCTCCTTGCTTGACTGTGGGCAGCTCTGTTCCGTGCCGCCTGCTTCCTGGTGTGCTCTGGATGAACCACTGCTGTGTACACGCCTCTATGTTGGCAGCTGTCCCTTGATTGCTGTCACCACATGTGTCTCTAGCAGTGTCATGCCTAAGTGTGTCACAATATTTCCACTTCCATCCATTTCCGTGGAGGCTTCCTTCATTTTTGGTGCTGAGAGACACCACGTGCTGCAGGTGAGCTGTACCAAGGGAGGCTCTGGAAAGCCAGGCAGGAGCCTTTAAACCTACATGTGAGAAATGGTGAAATAATTTGACCTCCTCTCAAGAGGGGAATACAGGATGCAAAATGGAGACTTTTGCGTGGGAAACCTTTGGTGAGACTTGTGCATGGAAGCCTTCTTTCAGTGGTGACCACAGTGTGGGCAAAGCCCCCCATGCAGAACCTCCAGAGTGCGGGAGATGCCGCCAGGAGCTCCTACCATATGGTGAGGGGGACCCACAGGAGGAAGCCATGCTCCCTGAGAGCCGGCTTTATCCCGGATGCTGGCATTCCTCCATCCCCACCAGCCTGGCACTGGGGTTCAGAAAATGACTACATGTGACTTTCAAATGCATCATGAATTCCACCAAATAGTAAACAAGTGGATACTGTCCCCTGAGCTCTCTAATGAAAAGTCAACAGTTTAAGCTTCAGTTGATGTCCCACTTGTCTACCTCCAGTGACCCTGGTTTCCTGGGGTGGACGAGACTCTTGCTTCTGTGTCTGTGTAACCGCTGACTGTACCTTGAAGGGTACCCTTTATTAGAGATAGATGCTGTCAGTCAAAGTGGGTATGAGGACAATTCTCCACTGAGGCATAGAGTTAAACCTTCAGCTGTACAAGCTCCCAGGAAGCTCTTAACTTCAGGGAAAGCTAAATGATGGACAGCATAGTCCATAAGATTTTTGTTAGACTCCCTCTTACTCTTTTCTTTGAGGCATCTACACAACTCACAGAGATCCTGAATTAATGTCTTTGGGATGATTTATGTGTGTCAAAGACAGCAATTTAACTCTGAGTGTACCCTCCTAATACTCATGGAAACTGATTTAATCACACTCTCATCTCTTGGGATAATAGCTTCAGAATAGTGCCTTCACTTGCCACCCTTTCCTGATTGGCGCCGTAAAACCTCCTTGCAGCGCGTGTGGGGAGGCAGGCGCTGTGCTGTTGTGCAGCGTGCGGGCAGATAGGGCGTTGTGCTGTTCTTCTGCGGGGAATTCCCTGGCTGCCGCGGCGACTGCCATTCCTCACCTAAACACTTGCTGTGGGAGCTTCTGGACTTCCCTCCACTATGTGTTTTTGGCAGTTCTCAAAACAAGATTTCTGGGACATTGGTGGCCTTCAGGGGTTTCTTAGGTGCTCGTGGCTCAAAGTGTCACTGGGGTGGCCGTCTCCTGATGGAGGCCAGGTGCCTGGGGTTGGAGGCTTGGGCTCACAGCACAGGCAGCCCCAGCTCCGCTGCTCCCCCAGCTCCGCTGCTCCCCAGCTGCGAGGCCTGGGGTGCAGTCACCAGGTCTTTCTCTATGGTCTATTTCTGAGGCTTTGACTTTGCTGAGCCTGGAGGGATGGACCCTCCCAGGGTCGGCTGATTCCTTGATAGTGAGGACCTCACCTATGAGTGTGCCTGTCACATGCAAACCCACTGTCCGGAGCCCACGCCCTGCCACCTCCTCCTCTGGGCACTCACATGACTCACACTGCAGTGGCCACTATTCCCCTGCTGTGGTCACCCCAGGGCAGGCACCTGACACTCAGGGACAGCCCCAATTCCCCAGAGCCCACTGAAATCACTCAGTGACCAGGACTGAAAGCAGTGAGTCCTGAGCCTGCACCACCCTGCCCGCCCTTTCCACCAGGAAGGCTCCTGTCGTTTCCAGGCCTGGCTCAGCATCTGCCTTTGGCTGGGCTGCTCTGAGGGGCCGGCCCACCTGGGATGCCGTCACCTGGGATGCTGTCACCTGGGATGCTGTCACCTGGGATGCTGTCAGGGCTGCAGGTTGCTGGCATCTGCTTCTACTCGTTCCTGTTTAGGGCAGGGCTGGGGGTCTGGAAGACACAGTCAGAGGGGATTTTCTGGCTCCTGCATTTGACTCTGGTGCCTGGGATCCAGGATCCTGAATGGCTTTTAATGTGGAGGGTATTTTCCGGTGCCTGTGAAATCCCAGAACCTCAGTGTTGGGGCTGTTAGGTGCCCGCTAGTCCCCCTTGCTAGTTCTTCACTCCCCGTAGGCACAGCCAGAGCTGTCTCCAGGCGCCTTGGAGTCCATGGTGCGTAGGGAACCCCGGCTGTCCCAGAGAATGGGCAGCCGGCTCCCTGGAGTCATGTGTCCACCCTGCTGGGGGCAGGTCTGCGCGGCAAAGACCCTCCCTGCATTGACTGGGCCACAGGGGGAGGTCAGATGGAAAGTCTACACAGGACGTGGGTGCGCCTCTGGGCAGGGGCAAGGCACCTGCCGGCCCCGTCGGTTCACAGGTGATGCTGCACTGGGCCAGCCTCCTTGTCCCACTGTTGGGAGCTCTGTCCTTCACTGCCTCCTTCGTGGGAGTGTGGGTGTGTTTGCTGCTGTGGATAAAGCTGCAGTGAACAGACTCCATTTAGGCTGCAGCCCCTTTCTCAGTCTCCCCTGTAAAGACCCAGGATGGCCAGTGAATCCCATGAGGGTCCTGGGTGGGAGGACTGGAGTTTCAGGGAACCAACAGGAACTAGGAGGACATAGGTGGCAATGCCATGGCCATGGCCAGGGAGCCTTCCGAGGTGTGACACAGAACTCCTGGGGTTCATGTTATTTACCTGATGCTGTCAGTTACCAACTGTAAAAGTTATTTATATTTTACAGTCCAGATTTACACATCCTGTGCACATACATGGCACAAAAAAACCCCAACATTTTCAAATTTCATGGGAAAAAAAGCTTAGGTTCATATAAGAAGTGATGGACAAAAACGTTATAGGGAACAAAAAAGGGAAACACCATGTTTTCTGTTTTCACCTTGTGTTCCTTGTGAAATAACTCACGAAGGCTTTAGAGGGACAGGAGGAGCGGAGGAGGGGTGTGGTGGGGAGAGAGAAGAGGAGAGAGAAGGAGAAGGGGAGAGGGGAAGAGTGGGGAGAGAGGGAGGAAAGGGGAAGAGAAAGGGAGGGGAGAGAGGGGAAGAGAGAGAGGGAGAGAGGGGAAGAGAGAGAGGGAAAGAGG